>BQKN01042234.1:0-27435 GCA_022839385.1 Asparagus kiusianus | reverse complement strand
CTCCGCGCATCTTCGATATCATGGCTCAACTAGCTAACATTCCAGTGCGGATAATGCTGTATGAGTTGCTGCGGTTGTCTAAAGAGACCAGGGAAGCCTTACAAGAAGCCTTGGCCAATTCAGACGTGTTCTTTACTCAGGTCAAGCCGATACCTGAAGAGCCAGAGCAGTTAATTCAACACTGCAATATAGCGGCTAAGAACCTTCCCTGCATTACCTTCACCAAAGAGGATATGCAGACGAAGAATTCGAACCATGATCGACCCCTATATTTCATCGGGTACATTGGCTCCAGCGAAGTCAACCGAATCCAAGTGGATCCGGGTTCTGCTGTGAGTATTATGCCGCTTCGCTTGATGCATAGCCTTGGCATTCCAGTCAGTAAATTGGCGTCCACAGGCACTGTTATCTACGGATTCAACACCAGCGGGTCAAGGCCTTTGGGAAAGATCCGGATAAAATGTCAAATGAGTGATCTGAAGACGGAGGTCACATGTTACGTGATCGATGTTGAGACATCATATAACTTACTACTGGGTCGGCCTTGGATCCATAGTAACGTTATAATTCCTTCCACTCTCCATCAGTGTTTGAAATATGTTGACACTGATGGTAAGGTCAGGACGGTGGTCGCGGATAAGTAACCATTCAAAGGGTTTGAGAATTATTTCACTGATTCTCTCCTTTATGGTAACGAATCCGATACTGAACCATCGGTCCAGGGTACGGACAGCGGAGAAGAAGCTGATACCGAAGCCGGATTCGATTACAATGGAGGTTTTGTTTTAAATGACATTGTACCCTTTGTAATCAATCTTGACGATGAACGATCGTCAGATGGCAGTTGTAACTGGCAACTTGCCAATATTGAAATAAATGATGATTTAGAGTACTCACCGTCTCTTGATGATGTGATAAAGGGATTGTATGATAATCCCGATTTATATACGCCACTCCGATCATCTTATGTAACAAAGAAACACCTCCAGCATTCTTTCAGAACAACCCTGATCGTTCCTGCCAAAATAGGAGGCGAAAGAGAAGTGATTTACGGTAAAGGAGAAAGTTTTCCATTACCTGATCATTTCTTAAGGGAAGAGGAGAATGATGACAAACCTGGCCGACATTTATCTAAGTATAGTCCGGAAGCGTGCAAGCTCATGAAAAAACAGGGATATGATTTCACACTCGGAGAAGGTTTGTACTTTGATCGAGGTTCCCGCATTCCAGCCAAAGCAGCATATGTTCCAAAAGGGAAATCGGATGATTATTATAAATTTAGACGAGGATTAGGGTATGTCTCTTCCTCAGAAGACGAGTGTTGCTGGTTAATCAATGTCCAATCATCTAAGCAATACAAGGATGGGTACTCATCAGATTCCTCGGAATGGGATTCCGATACAAGTCTGGGCGAAGTATTCAAAGCCCTAATGTCGAACATGACTACAGGTGATCCATCTACAATGGAGGACGACGATCAAATGCCAACGTAGGAAGACCCATGGGTTCATCACCTGAACATGCAGTACGGCGATAGATTTGAACAGAGGGAACCCCCCACTGAAGACAAAATAGTCCAAATTAATATGGGTGATGAGGCTAACCCAAAGCCCATATTTATCAGCGATAGTCTTCTCCCAAATGAGAAAGAGGAATTAATTGCTCTCATCAGGGAATATATGGACGTCTTCGCTTGGAACTATGAAGACATGCCAGGGCTCGACCCCAATGTGGCAATGCATCGCCTCGATATCAAGTCGGATGCCAAACCTGTCAAACAGCGGCAGAGACAGTTTCGTCCGCAGATTATGGAAGCCATTAAGGCAGAGGTTAAGAAATTGATCGACTCAGGGTTTATCCGAGAGGAGCAACATCCAGACTGGCTAGCCAATATTGTTCCAGTCATGAAGAAAAATGGTAAAATTAGGATTTGCATTGACTTTAGGGACCTGAATGCGGCATGTCCAAAAGACGACTTTCCTCTCCTAATCACGGACGTCATCATCGATAATACATGCGGATTTGAGAGAATGTCCTTTATGGATGGCTTTTCAGGATATAACCAAATCAAGATGCACCCGGATGATGAGAAGCATACAGCGTTCAGAACACCCCTCGGTGTCTTCTGCTACACGGTGATGCCTTTCGGTCTAAAGAATGCAGGCGCCACATACCAATGAGCAATGACGAAGATTTTCCAAAAACATCTCAGGAAAACAGTCGAATGCTATGTTGACGATTTGGTCGTAAAAAGCCGCAACAAAGAAGATCACATCAAGGACTTGAAGATGATGTTCGATCTCATGCGGAGTCATCAATTGAAGATGAACCCCACTAAATCCTTCCTTGGAATGTCCAGCGGAAAATTCCTTGGATTCGTCGTCACCACTAAAGGTATACATATCGACCCTGACAAGGTGAAAGTGATACATGAATTGCAGCCCCCGAGAAATCTAAGAGAACTCAGAGGATTGCAAGGGCGTTTAGCTTACATCCGGCGGTTCATCTCAAATCTTTCTAGGAAATGCCAACCATTCTCTAAGCTAAACAAGAAAGGTGTGTTATTTATTTGGGATGACGCCTGCCAAAAAGCACTCGAAGATATCAAGACATATTTGACGAACCCTCCTGTTCTTGTCGCACCAAAATCAGGTAAACCGTTCTTGATTTACATCAAGGCGATGAACCATTCGATAAGTGCTTTACTAGCACAAGACGATGATAATGGTCACGAACAAGTGGTTTATTACCTAAGTCGGACCTTGGTAGGCGCCGAGTCTTGATATCCGATGATTGAGAAAGAATGCCTCGCATTGGTATTCGCAGTACAAAAGATGCGGCATTACTTGGTCGGACAGACGATTTACGTTATCTCTAATGTTAATCCAGTATGGGTATTTATGACGCAACCGGGTTCGATGAATTGGCGGTTAGTGAAGTGGGCCCTTCTCTTGTCCCAGTATGATCTGCACTTCAAACAGCAGAAGTCGGTCAAAGGACAAGCGATTTGTGATCTTTTGGCGGCAAACCCGACAACGGATACGGCAGAAGTATATGATGACTTGCCGGATGAAACCCACAAGGTTAACACCACGTCGCATCAGCAAGTATGGCAATTATACTTCGATGGTGCTTCGAGAGAAGCTAATGTGGCAATAACCCCTGGATGTTCTAAAATCTCCGCCGGAGTTGGAGTTGTCTTAGTTTCCCCAGGGAAGCATGTGATGCCTCGGGCTTATTCACTGACAGATCCATGTTCCAATAATGTAGCTGAGTACAACGCGCTCCTCATTGGACTCAGTTTCGCCAAGGAACTGGGGGTCGAATATCTTAAAGCTTTTGGGGATTCTCAATTGATAGTCAACCAAGTCCGTGGAGAGTATGAAGTCAGGAACCAAGACCTGATCCCATACCACCAGGAGGCCGTCAAAATGGCAGATTCTTTCGAAGAATTCTTTATTGAATACATCCCTCGTCTCCAGAATGCTTATGCGGATGCACTGGCAGCATTAGCAGTATCACTTGTGCAGCCGTCCGAAACTGAACTGCTAGTCACAGTAAGATCACATCAACTCTGCATACCCATATACAATATGGATATTGAAGAGGAAGATGACAGAAACATAAACGCCAAGGAGGTGAACTCAACTCAAATCGGGTCTGAGTCCCGAGATTGGCGTTTTCCTATTATTGACTACGTCTAATATGGTATTTTGCCAGAGGATGTAAAAGAAAGGGAATCAATCCGCCGAAGAGCACCAAGGTTCTTCTATAATACCGAGACCCATACATTATACCGTCGAGGGTATGATGATTTGCTACTCCGATGCTTTTCGAACGAAGAAGCAGAAGAAGTTCTTAAGGAAGAACACGAAGGAGAATGCGGTGCGCATCAGCCTGGTCCCAAACTGTATGATCGCATCAGGAGAATGAGATATTTTTGGCCAACAATGGTACGTGACGTAATCGAATACACCTGAGGATGTCACGCCTGTCAAGTGCATGCAAATTATATGCACCAACCACCGGAGCGATTACACACGTCAACCACGTCTTGGCCATTCGAGACATGGGGTATGGACATTGTCGGTCCTATTTTTCCCTCTTCAGTCAAAGGTGATCGATTTATTCTCGCAATCACGGATTACTTTTCAAAGTGGGCTGAAGCGATTCCGCTTAAAGAAGTGAAGACGAACAACGTCATTAATTTCATCAAGCATCACGTCATATACCGACATGACGTGCCAAGACGGATCATTCATGACAACGGTCCACAGTTCATAAGCAACGCTTTCGTCAGGTTCTGTGACAAGTTCAAGATTCAAGATGTTTCGTCAACAGCTTATTATCCCGCTGCGAACGGATTAGCTGAGGCTTTTAACAAGACGATCATTAAGATCCTGTCAAAGCTCGTGAAGACCAATAAATGAGATTGGGACGATAAACTTGGCGAAGCACTCTGTGCTTATCGTACCACCATACGCACACCTACAGGAGCTACCCCATATTCGTTGGTATATGGATGTGAAGCTGTGCTACCACTAGAAATTCAAATCCCATCCCTTCGGATCGCTCTCGCAACTGAGATGACGACGGAAGAACAACATCAGAAACGTCTCGAAGAACTCGAAATGTTGGATGAAAGACTCTTGGAAGCTCAACAACACATCGAGTTTTATCAAGCCAGAATATCTAGGGCTTTTAACAAAAGAGTCCGACAGAGAAGCTTCAAGGAAGGAGATCTGGTCCTTGCTGCTCGCCGACCGATAATCCTCAACTCCAAGAAAAAGGGTAAATTTGAACCCAAATGGGAAGGACCGTTTGTGATAGACACAGTCTACTCAAACGGTGCATATCGCCTTATTTCTCTAGAGGGCGTCAGGCAATTAATGCTAATAAATGAGAAGTTCCTGAAAAGGTACTATGCCTAGTACATTCAGGATAACTCATTTATCGGGAAGTTCCTCGAAGAATATTACACTTAATATTCTAGAGGATAACCCGAAATTATTTCTTACCACCAAAATCCTTCACTGATCAATTTCAATTGACAGTGAGTCCACCAAAACTGTCTTTCTGGTCTAAGCCACCAACAAATTCCCCTCTTGATTCTTTCCACGAACAAGAGGCCCACTTTCAATTCAGAGCCTCCTTTCGATAAACGAAAGAACTCTCCTCTTTTCTCTTTGGCTAAACCTCTTCATGATCATAACCAAAGTTGAAATTTCATTTCGATAAACGAAAAACTCATCTAGATAACCGATCCTATAAAAGGTAAGCTTATTTAGATCTTCCGGATTCTCGGAGTGGAGATCCCACGTCTAGTTTCTTTCTTGCACTTGAAATAGAATATAAAATTCTTCCTTTCTAGAATCAAAGAATAAAATATAAAATTCTTCCTTCCTTGTTCGGGGAATAGAATATAAAATTCTTCCTTCCCACACCAATCCTTTTCCAAGAATTTAGGATTCATCCTAGGAAGTTTATCCCGAATCCTAAGCAGGGATAAGTCTGCACCTAACACGCGCCGCCGGTTAGTTCTTAACCGTTAAAAAGAACACTCGCCCATATATTCAACATTGTGGCAGGTTGTTATTAATAACACCAAAATCCATGTCTTACACGCATGGGGAATTTCATCCTGAATCCTAAGAAAGGATATGCCGACGCCTAACACGCGTCGCCGGTTTAATCTTTGTCCGTAGAAAAAGATACCAGAACCTGATTCTGGGGACCTTTATCCCGAAGCCTAAGTAGGGATAAGTCAACGTCTAATACACGTTGCTGGGTAGCCTATTCCCATAACAATGGCGAAGTCTACGTATTCGAAGTCGTAGCACAAAGTCTCAGAGGATTCACTCTCTTAGCATAACGTTACATGCGGAACGGATTATAGACAATCCGCATGCTAGCCCGACTCAAACGATAGTCGGTAAAGGCTAATCAAATCCGTTGAAGGCTAGGGGTTAGCCAAACATCCTAAAGTCAACGCGTAACACGCGTCGCCGGGTAACCTATTCCCGTAACAAATGGTAAAGCCTATGTATTCAACATCATAGCATAAAGTCTAAGGGAGTTCATTCCTTTAGCACAACGTCACATGCGGAACGGATTAAAACAATCCGCATGTAAGCTCGATTCAAACGGTAATCGGTAAGAGCATGTCAAATCAGTTGAGGGCTGAGGATTTGCTAAAAATCCTAAGTCAACGTCTCATACACGTCGCTGTTTAGTCTTTTCACAGGAGAAAGACGAAGTCTACGTATTCAATATCGTAGCACTAAAAGGGTTAACTCTTTTAGCTTAACGTCACATGCGAAACGGACTTGAACAATCCACATGCTAGCCCGACTCAAACGGTAGTCGGTAAAGGCTCATCAAACCCGTTGATGGCTGAGAATTTGCCAAAAATTCTATAAATACGAGTCATTGACGCATCAATTCTATAGATTGGTCTCGTGACTCAAGTATCTGCCATGCTCCAATTCCTTAAGAGCTTAAACTGCGTATACTCCAGAAGACGTACGAGTATAAACTGTGTCGAACGCCGGACAACGCGTCGTAATGAAGCTTGGATGCCGGACAATGCGTCACAAGGAAGCTCAAACGCCGGACAATGTGTTGCAAATGAAGATTCAACACCGACAATCGATGGTCAGTTCTATGTTGAAACAGCAAGCATGAGCTAAAGATAATAAAAAAATCAGGAGTTAGCTTCAAGTTTGAAATTCCAACAACGGTCAGACAATAAATGCAGCACCGGAACCCTTGCAGACATTCGACAAAGCACCGAATAGCCTGGAGGATTAAAGGAATCAAGAATAGAAGCCATTCCAAATATCCCGTCATAACCGATTGAAGGATGGGACAATCATATCCAAAGTATCCCAGACTCTTCTATAAAAGAACGAGGCTGAAATACTTTGGAGGGGGTATCTGTAGGCATATAAAACTGCCTATAGGTCCCTTAACACAGCTCGACGATGTCAATTCGACAAACCAACCATCGGGCGACGTATGCAAACACGATCGTTAGTCCACAACACCGAAGCCAAGTGATACGTGACGAAGCGGATTAAAAAGGCTACAAGGCTAACGAACCGCACGCAAATAACGGAATAAATCCACTCGCGTGCGGAATCAAGCTAACGGGTTGAGGAATCAATGAGTCATCCAACCAAGAGCGGACTCGAACGAATCAAGATCGAATCAAGATCAGTTTAGGACTCAAGTTCAAAAGTGGATTTACTGCCAAATCAGGACCCGGATTTACTGCCAAATCAGGTCAACGAATGAAGTCCGGATAAATCAACCACAGAACCGGAAACGGACACAACGTCGAAAAAAAAACCCAACACTAAGAGAGACTCGGCTGAAGCCGAGCCACCTAGGCTCAGATCAGATCTGGGCCCAGATCTGAGCCCAGATCTGATTTGAAAACCTATAAATAGGAGGGTAGGGGCTCATTTGTGGAGGTTGGATTTTGGAGAGCCGAAACTCTGCTGGATTGGGAACTCGCCTTCGGATTTTCAAGCTTAGAAGACTCGGACTCTCAGATCTGGTTCTTAGCGATCATCCTCGCTACATTAGGTAGGAGTTCGAGAGAGATCAGATCTGAGATCTACACGGTTTCCCTCCGGATCAAAGCTTGGCCTTTGATCCCGAGAAGAGTCTCGATTTCGCTTGGTCGATTTCGATACTTGGGCTATTATTTCCTTGGCGAAATAATCCCCTCGGCTGTTATTTCCTTGGCGAAATAACACCCGCTATACCGTGTAGATCCGACCGGATCTAGATCGCGCGGTGGTCCACGGATAAACCCCGGCGCAGGCAAAGAACCCACGCAAGCGAGTGACCGCAAAACAGGAGCTCACGATTCGTTCAACATAGAAGGAAAAAGTTGTAATTTTTATTTCTTTTTTTTGATTTCGTTATAACCGGATCTTATAAAAAGACCGGATCTTTGTAATCGATAAACTGTTACTAAAGAGTACGATGAATTCAATGAAAGCCACAATTTTTCCTACGAACAGAGATGAGATTCGATCACTTTATTGGATCAATCTACCCTCACAAAACTCCTATTGGTGTTTCACGATTCATAGTCTTCCACCACAAAATCCCTCACCGATCAGACTAATTGACGGTGGGACCACCAAAACTCCTTTCGTTTGAATCCACTCAAACTTTTGATGCGTCTGTGCACTTAACAATGACGAGTTTCAAACCCCTCTATGTTAAGTATTTGTCATTTAACATCAGGAATCCCCTCTGAGTGATTTGTACAAGTTAACACTCCCACTGTGATTTATACTCCCACTCCTACTATCCACTTGGTCAAACCTTCCTACAATTAGGACCACAACCAAAATCCCCTCTCGATTCCTTCCGTGAACGAAAGGTCCACAAATCGAATGATCAAACCTTTAAACAGTTAGGATCATCTCAAACCTCCCACTCGGTCAAACCTTCCTACATTTAGGACTAAAACTAAAATCCCCTCTCGATTCCTCCAATGAACAAGAGGTCCACTTTCAAATTGAGTGATCAAACCTTTTTACAGTTAGGATCATCATAAACTCCTGCTTGGTCGAACCTTCCCACGGTAAGGATCAAAACCATAACTCACTCTCGATAAATGAGAAACTCATCTTTAATTCGATAATCAAACCTTCCGACAGTTAGGGTTATCCGAATCTTTTTGATTCTCGAGGTGGAGATCCCACTCTTAGTTTGACCTTTCCGGATTCTTGAAGTGAAGATCCCACTTTGAGTTTTATTTTGTGATTGGAGATAGAATATAAAATTCTTCCTCTTTAGCTTTGGGAGATAGAATATAAAATTCTTCCTCTCCCGCATCGGGTTCTTCTTTGTCCCAGGAGAAGACACCACTTTTTCAAACTCCTAAAATCTGTGCCTCACACGCATGAGGAATTTTATCCCGAATCCTGAGTAGAGATAAGCTAATGCCTAACACACGTTACTGGTTTAGTCTTTCACCGATTGAAAAAGACACAAGAATCCAGTCTGGGGCATTTTATCCCGAAGCCTAAGTAGGGATAAGTCAGTGCTTAACCCGCGTTGCTGGGTGGTTCGTTCTTGTAAAAACGACCGAGTCTACGTATTCGCTATCGTAGCAACAAAAATGCATGCCTTTTATGCATAGGGAATTTTATCCCGATCTTGAGCAGGGATAAGTCAATGCCTAACACACGTTGCCGGTTAGTTTTTAACCGTAAAAAGAACAAAAGCCCACATATTTAACATTGTGACAGGTTGTTATTAATAACACCAAAATCCGTGTCTCACACGCACGGGGAATTTTATCCCGAATCCTAAGTAGGGATAAGTCAACGCCTAACATGTGTTGTTGGTTAGTCTTTTATCGTAAAAAGGACAAAAGCCTACATATTCGATATTGTGGCAGGTTGTTATTAATAACACCAAAATCCGTGCCTCACACGCACGGGGAATTTTATCCCAAATCCTAAGCAGGGATAAGTCAACACCTAACACGTGTTGTCGGTCAGTCTTTTACCGTAAAAAGGATAAAAACCCACATATTTGATATTATGGCAGGTTATTATTAATAACACCAAAATCCGTGCCTCACACGTACGAGGAATTTTATCCGGAATCCTGAGAAGGGATAAGTCAACGTCTAACACAAGTTGCCGGTTTAGTCTTTCACCGTTTAAAGAAGACACCAGAATCCGAGTCTGGGGACTTTTATCCCGAAGCCTAAGTAGGGATAGGTCAGCGCCTAACACGTGTTACCGGGTAGTCTATTCTCGTGAGAAAGACGAAGTCTACGTATTCAATATCGTAGCACTAAAGGAATTAACTCTTTTAGCATAACGTTATATGCGGAACGGACTTAAACAATCTGCATGCAAGCCCGATTCAAACGGTAATCAGTAAAGGCACGTCAAATCCGTTGAAGGTTGAGGATTTACCAAAAATCCTAAGTCAGCGTCTAACACGCGTTGCCGGCTAGTCTAATCCCGTGAGAAAGACGAAGTCTACGTATTCAATATCATAGCACTAAAAGAGTTAACTTTTTTAGCACAACGTTACGTGCAGAACGGGTCTAAACAATCTGCGTGCTAGCCCGACTCAAAAAGTAGTCGGTAAAGGCAAATCAAACCCGTTGATGGCTGGTAATTTGCTAAAAATTCTATAAATGTGAGTCATTAACATATCAGCTTTATTAGTTGGTCTCGTGACTTGAGCACCCAACGACTTCAGGATAAGATCCATATCTGCAGACGAAACGACTTTAATAGTTGGTCCTGCAACCTAAAATTTGGGATCGCCACGCTCCAATGTCTTAAGAGCTTAAACTGTGTAGACTCTAGCAAACGTACGAGTATAAACTGTGTTAACGCCGGTCAACGTGTTACAACGAAGATAATCAGTTCAAAGTCAACTCAATGACACGAGCCAAAACTAACTCACCAATTTCGATTCAAGATTTCGACAACGGTCAGACGATAAACGCATCATCGGAAGAACTTCATCTATTTAATAAAACACTGAATAGACTGAAGGCTGAAGAAGTCAAGAATTGAAGCAGTTCACAGGTCCTTCGACACCGGCTGAAGGTAGGGGCCTATCATATGCAAAGCATCCCAGACTCCTCTATAAAAGAATGAGTCTGAAATACTTTGGAGGGGGTATCTGTAGACGTCTTAACATACCTATAGGTATCTACACATAGCTAGAGACAGAGAGAAGTTGATGAACGCCATTATCTAAGTCAAAGAGGATTATCCGATGCCGACCAGCGAATCAACGAACTATGGATGACGTAGCCCGCACGCTCACCGGCCATCAAATTGGCGAACTAAGTGGCCTTCATGCCCGTCGGCCGCCGTCAAGATGTCCATGCGTTCAGAAAATGAATCGGGGAAGCGTACAAGTCAATGAAATGACAAAATACGCGTAACGACGGAACAAGTCAAAGCCCAAAAAACAGATAAAACCCCTGGCGGCCGAGTCGCGTCAAAGCGACCCGGCCAGACAAGTGGCTCGGCCACGGGCTAAGCCACCAAATGGTGGCTCGATCAAGGCCGAGCCACCATTTGGTGGCTCTGCTAGGTCAAGCCACCATTTGGTGGCCCGACCAGGCCGAGCCACCGGGTGACTATTCGGTAAAAATTTAGTTTTTTTGGTTCTTTGATGGATTCTTTTGAGATTTGAGTGTTCCTGGGCATTCCAACTGATCTGATATTGTGGTTGTACAGTTGTTAACTGAATATACAGAGAAATCCATCAGTCTCATCCAAATAACCGCATCCGTGGCCTATACATATGAGCCAAAAGCCTCCATTTTATGGGTGGAGATCAGGAGGACGAAGCGCTGCCGAATTGGAGAGTGGAGTCACGAATTTATAGCAAGGGTTAGTGGATCTTGGCGATCTCCTGTGCATAAAGAATAGAGTTCGAGAGATTCGAGACCCGTCCCCTATTCCTCCGGATTTAAGCTTGGTCTTAAATCTCCAGAAGAGCCGTGATCTCGCTTGGTCGAGATCATCGCTGTAGTGATTACTTCTTTCGTGAAGTAAGAGCTTTGATCACCAATCTATCAATCGGATCTGATCTGTGATGGTCCACGGATGTTAATGTCCCCGGCACAGGCAAAGTTCCTACGCAAGCAGCGGCTGATAAACGTCTGTTGCGCTGTTTGACAAGAGTTGTAATCTTTATTTTCATTGTATAAAGGAGATCTTATAAAAAGATCAATTTTTCTTTTCATTTGAGTTTATTGTAATGACCAAAGTTGTAATAGATTCGATGACAATGAAAAAATTAACTTTTGACCCAAACAGAGTATCAGGGAGCAGTTTAATCTCATATACCGGTTGGAGGATTGAGAAATAGTTTATACTCATATACTCTTCGAAGTATCAGAAGGAGCAATTTATACTCTTATACTTGTCAGAGTCTTCATCCGGTTTAATTTAACGTTATAACGCCAGTTTTAACCAAAGTTTGGATGCTATTTTTAAGAGTAAAGCAAGCTTTGATAGGATGAAGGATCCTCCTGTGGTACGCATAGTACTTTGGATCCGTAATATTGTTAGCTTCCTCCTGATTTGTGATAGGTGGTAGCTTGATCTTGTTGTTCTCAAGGAGGGATTCCAAAATGGTTAGGACGTCTTCGTCCTTAAAGGAGTACTATTTTTGGAGTCTCGGATCTGAAGTCTTTGCTATCTTCAGGATTACTATTGTGACGTCTGATTAGCATCAACAGCAGCTGCAGGGGCCTTCCCTTTACCACGGGAGACAAATCTTGAATTTGGAGGGTTAGCCATCGGTTGGCCTCTCTCGGCTTTCTTCCTTCTGAGGAAGCGTTCGGCCCGCTCTCCGTGCATCTTTAATTCTTTCCAAGTATTGGAGGGTGCTACTCTCATAACTTCAAACACGTCCAAAGAGAGGTTGTTGTGAGAGGTTTGGAGGATGAAGTCCTTGTGATCTGATCTCGGCAATTCATCGCCTTATTCCGGAAGCACTTGACGAAGTCGTCGACTGTCTCGTCGTCTTCTTATTTCTCATCGAAGAGTATCCTGATTGACACCTCAGCGTCATCATCAAAGAATTGAGCAAGGAACAGGTTCTCCAGGTCGTCCCAGCTGTTGATGCTTTCAGGCTTGAGACGGTGGTACTAATCGAAGGCGGGCCCACGATAGGTGCTAATGAATGACCGAACCATCAAGGCTTTATTACCGTATATCATGCCCAAGTGGGACTTAAAGTAGATCAGATGTTGAGTGGGTGAGCCCTTCCCGTTGAACGGTGTGAAGTTGATCAGGTTGAACTTCGTCGGGTATAGGATCGACTCCCACTCTCTCGGGTAGGGACACAGAATGTCGATCTTCTTCACATCTCGAGCAGACATTAGAGCGTTGATTTTGATCTCGAGGTCTTTCGTCTTCTCGTCCTTGTCTGTATCATGCTTTGGATGATTTCTAATAGGAACAACACGGCTACCCCCTGCATTACCCCCGGCATTGTCATCTTTGGTGGGACCACCCCCAGCGTTGTTGTCTTTAGTAGGGTCACCCCTAGCGTTCTGGTCAATGGGAGGGTTATCAGTATTGAGACGTTCATCCATATCTGAATCGCTACCTGCGTGGTCATCAATGTTGCGACGGCTGGATTCACCAAGTTGATTGGACAGAGGCCGAATCTGTTGGTCATGCTCTTCCCTCATCTGCTGCACAGCCATTTCCATTTTAATTTTGAATGCTTCTTTCTACTTGGCTAGAGCATCCTCAACCATTTTGGCTACTTCCTCGGTGTTAATCATAAACACCTCGCGGGATTATCCTTGACTGTATACCGTTTTGTCAGAGACAACTGCAGAGTTAGCATCTGATACTTCATCATCTGAGGATAATCCTCTATTCATCCTATAGTTCCTACGCCTAGTAGTTCCTGCACGTAATCAAGTTATACGTTGGGATGCGTCTGAAAAATGATGGGGACTAAAACTCTGCGTTGACTTTCCTTTATCGACCATATTGATGGTGACTTCTGGGAGTTCGTCATCTTACACAGCTGATCTTTTTCTATGGAAATGCTTTGGCTTGGACTTGGATGTTCTGGTGGAGATCTTTTATAATACCGAGACCCTCTGTAGAGAGGTTTTGGGGTAGCTACACGCTGATAATAATGTCCTGATTAGTTTGGCATATGGACAATGAAAGTCCATCTCTCGGGTACTCCTCTTTCGAGATCTGTCCGTACCCCCAGCGCGATAGTACAACTCATTGGTATAATTGCAGGAGCAACTTATCGTGTGTTAGCACGACTTCCTAGGTATAACGTCGTCGTTGTTAGACGAAAACGTTTCCTTTTGAGGGTTCAACATCTTGTTAGCGCTCTCAAGAGTCATACGTTTTGAGCTACGTATTCGTGAGCATGGGACCTTAACGGGCTCTTGGACACTGACTCCCAGTCTAAGATGGTCAGTTATAGGAGTTTTCCTGTTATAGAAAGGCTCTGACTTGTTGCGAGAGCGCGTGTGACCCCCAGTTTGATGAGTTGCTTGGAATTCAGTCAACGGGCCCAAGCGTTCTTTAATCGAAACATTGCCTTGATCCTTGTGCAAAGGACCCAGGTAATCCGCAATCCTCATCTTGAATCGGGACAAGTCCACATTGTTGTGGGGCTCTGCTGGAGGTGTGTGATTCATCGGGACAGAAACAGGGGCTGTCGAAAGCTTAAACGGGACTAGGGGAGGTGAACCGGGTGCGAACCGAACCGAACCGGTTTGGTTCAGGTACGAACCACCACTTAGTGGCTCTGCCTGGGCTGAGCCACCAATTGGTGGCTCGGTTTTGGTCGAGCCACCATTTGGTGGCTCGGTTCTGGCCAAGCCACCAGATGGTGGTTCGCGCATTCTGATAGTTTCGGGCGCTGTTTAACTTTTTGTCGACACCGTTTTGGACTTTGGTTTCCAGACTTGGCATGATTTCGGTGGTTTCTTGATCACCTCTTCTTACTTCAACTTCTACACTTCTTGCACGAGAATCCGTGCGTGCGCAATCAAGACATAGTGCTTCTGAATGCGCTCCTCGAGGGTTAAGCGGATCCGTTTGACTTGGATCCATTCATTCGCTGTTGGTTTGGAGGAGAGGAGATCTGTTTGCTGCTGGGGCACTCGGTGCCTTTTGAGTTTTAGATCTGCCTCATAGCAGATCCCGTCAACAGGCTCCAAAGCCTTAGCGAATTGACGTGCGAGGCATTGCGCTTTCTTTGATGAGCTCTTTTTGATAATGTTAGCGCGGCTACAGCGGCTATCTCCTTGATTTAGGAGGAGTCCAGATCTGCAGATCCGGCCTTGTTGGAGGCCAAAGGGGTCTTGCAAGAAGTGATTACAGCAGCAACGGGGGCGTTGATCTTTTTGTGCTTGCGAGGGCGGAGGACCTTAAGGAGGAGGATGGTAGATACTCCTCGAACTTTAGTTGGTCAAATTCGTACTCGACTTCTTCGTCAATCGGGATACCGGATCCGTGGTTGCGGCACGACAGCTTCAGCAGTGAAGCTGTTGGCTCCCACTGTGGTCTCCAGTTTGTTTTTGTTAAAAGTTATCGTTTTTATTGTTGTCGAACCTGTTACACCGTTTATCGATTACAAGTTTAAGTTGATCTTTTTATAAGATCTCCTTCCAATGAGAAAAATAAAGATTATAACTTTATAAAACAAAATGCAGCAGTAGTTTATCTCCTGTTGCTTATGTGGGATCTTTGCCTGTACCGGGGACGCGTTAGTCTATAGACCATCACGGATCAGATCCGGTTGACAAGTGTAATTATGCTCTTGCTTCACAAAGGAAACAATTATAGCAGCGACAATCACGACCAAGCGAGATTGTGTCTCTTCTCGAGATCAAAACCAGGTTTGATCCGGAGGAAAGAGGGGGAGAGAATCTCAAATCTTTTGAAGGTTTTTTCTTTATGAAAAAGTTTGCCAAGATCTGTCAATTCTCCTCTGAAATTCGTGGTCTATTGTTCAATTGGACAGTACCTCGCCCTCAGATTTCAGATCCTCTTAACTGAAGACCCTAGACTTCTATTTATAGGCTTTTGTCATCATGTTTTCTGATAAGATCAAGTGTTTTGACGTTATCTGTAGTTGATAACCATCCAGGCACACTTAAGGGTAGCTTCAGAATAGTTTGGGAGGTCTTGGAATGAAAGAATCCTTAAAAACATCAAAATCCGTGTTTGGGTGGTTTTAGGAGGCCAAAATAGTCATGATGGCTCGAAGCTGTGCGAGTCACCGTTTGGTGACTCGTATGGGTGCGATCCACCATTTGGTGACTTGCACAGGCGCGAGTCACCATTTGGTGACTCGCTCCTGTGCGAGCCTCCTGGAATGTTGTTGTGTCTTTTTGACCCTTTTGGCTATTTGTATCTCTTTCGGTTTGTTTGTTTTCCCCTTTTACGCGTGTTTTGTCACTTTGTTGACTTATGCGTTTTACTGATTTGCTTCATGTGTCTTATCGACATCAGATAATCTTCTTTGACTTGGGTGATGATGTTCATCATGTTCTCTTTGTCTTGAGCATCGTGTGGGAACCCATAGGTAATTTTTAACGCCTACACTTACATGTCTCTCATTAGATATATAATGTCACAAAAGGACTATAGTATCATCAGGATCTCTAAAAATTTATGAAGCTTAATTGTAGTAATTGTTGGATTTAATAGACCTAATACACATAATATTTTATAGTGGTTCAGATCAGTATCCTACGTCCACTCTTCCTTTTCATGAAGGGGCTTACTCACAATACCAAGAGTTTTCCTAAATCACATTTTGATTTAGTAGGCTTACAAAGACCACACCCTAGAAGCTATCTAAAACTAGCAATTTAACCTAACTTTATACAATAAATAACACCTAGTCCTAGCTAGTACCATTCCTTAATTAACGACACTTTGAGTACGTTGTAAACATATGTTTGAAATAAACTACCAAACATGGTTTAGCATATATAGAATATAAGAAAGACCTTACAACCCTTTACAATTAACAAATTATCCTTCTATGAATTAAAGTGAAGCTTGATGAAGAACAGCGTAGATCATGAAACCAAGTACAACTCTCCTCGCTAAGATGATCCGAAGATGTTGAGGCTCTGGGGATTCAATCAATCTTCTTCAAGCAAACCCTAGAATTTCTCTCTTCAAGCTCTCCCTTTTAATCTATCTCTTTTAATCTTATAAAGCCTTTAATTAGGAAAGAGATTCTAATGATAGTGGAAGTTAGAGATAAAAGGGATCAGCAAACAGTTGTGATTACATGATAAAATTTGTAATTAGTCGTCTTAAACATTGATGGGTGCTCCCAACCATTAATGGACCCTTAAGCACCATCGATGGGTTCCCGTAATCCATCGATGGGTTAAATTCTATTACTTGAGATCTACAATTTTTTCATGTTGACCATCATTGACCTCTAGCCCATCGATGGATTCTGGAAACCCGTCGATGGTTTGATCGCTGAAATTAATGTTCGTACTAATTTTCACATTGTTTCACTTCTTACACTTCGTATACCATTACATGTACTATATAATCTCAAACAATATTTATTAGTACCAAATAAGAGTTTTTTATTACTCAAATAAGAGGTGGTGTATGGACTGCATCTTAACAATCTTCCCCTTTTATAATACCAAACTTGAAATTTAAAATACCGGAACATATGTATGTTTGAGATAAATATACATCAACAGTAAGCCCAAATGAATTTTTATGTAAAATGAAAAGATATGCAATACTCTCCCTACATCTATGTATTCATGAAAAGTATAATCAAACACATGTATTGTCAAAACTCCCATTGAAATAATGCATCGAGTGTTTTTAAAAAATTTAAAAAAAATCAAAAAAACATGAAACCATTTAACCAAAACTCCATTCATACAAAGATCGTCAAAATTTTCAAATTTTACACCAACATTATTTCCCTTTTGTTATTAGCAGAAGTTGAAAACACACTAATGGTTACACTTCATACTCAATAAATTTAGCTAAAAATCATCCAAAGGTATAAGGAAGAGAAATACATATTGGTTCATATGAAAAATTTATATAAACATAGAACAAGAGATTAAAATCTAATCACAAAATACTTGAATATGAGAGAAATCACATCAAAAATTACACACAAAATGATGAAATATAATTGTGAAGTATATGAAATAAATAGTAAAAAGAATTATATTAGTTCATTGGACAAATTAAGATATATCAAAGAGAATAATGAGCAATAATAAGTCTTGAGCTATCTCAATCTTAGAATTAAAGATCAAAGTATTACCGTATCACCTCAACTATATAGGATTTAGTAGGAAGAATGATAGTTTCTGATGGGCAATTCATCCCATTTCTATATATAAAAAAATTCGGTACATAATGGCTAGCCTTTGATTTTTGCACAAACATAATGCATGAGTGTGGGTCTTTGATTATTTTTTTACGAATACACTCAATTTTCTGTGAATTTCATTAGAATGTTGATCTTTGATTATCATTTAATGAATACACTTTTTTGTTTGATATATTTTTAGCATAAATGCATATTTGTACATATAAAGAATAGATATGTGCATTATCCAAGTCAAAAACAATCTGAAAAAAACACTTGACATATTCAAAATTTAACTTATAAATAAAATATAAATCTTTTTACCATATTTCACATTACAAAACATGATAATTTTAAAACTAGGCGTGTGAAAATGTAACATGAAATATCTTGAGAAACAAAGTGTCAAGTAATCATAATTTATTATTATCTACAGAATTATATATATGTATGTGCGCACGTGCGCGTATGCATATGTATAAAAGCATGTCCAAAGTTTTTTTCAAAGAAAACAAAAAAGAAAGAAAGAGAAATTTTTATTTTTTTAATATAAAAATTAAAAAACCCTAACAAGAAAAAGAAAAAATAAAGAAAAGTCAAGTAAATTTTAGGACAAATAAAGAATAAGAAAAAATTAAGAAAAAATTGTACATACAACAAGAAAAGGTTATGAAAATATATAAACTAAGATAATGATCTAACAATCAAAGTGCATATAAAAAGTTAGTATGGACCAAGTATTTCAAGCATTACCAAAAGAACATACATGTCCAAAATATAAAGAAAATCTAAAAAGAAGTAAAAAGAATTTGACCTTCAGAAACCAAACTCTCATCCATCTCAGTCCTTAGCATCATCTCCCTGCTTTGCTCATCATGACCTGCTCCTCCATCAGCACCATGAGGATATGAAGCTCTAGTAGGATGGGCGCTTCAGTGAAGTAGTCACCATACACCGGAGGTCTACCTAGAGATGGGTCAGATCGATGAAGAGCTTCAATGATGTATTGCAGTGACACATTATAGTAGATGTATTGCAATATCATCTCCATTCTCATCTGTGTCACGCCCTCTCATAGAGACTACAGAGTCCATTGAGTAGCACCGGCACCAAACAAACCTGGGGTCTCTATAGCAGTAGGTTTGGGATCTAGATGATTGCCCAATGTAGGCTGTCTAAAAAATATTACAGATAGCTGATCCCCATAAAATACCAATGATGAAAGTTATAATCAAATAACTTTTACATCAATAAATGAAGGCTATAATTAGAAGATTTTCACGTAGATCAAGAAAGTTATAATTCAACGACCTTCACGATAATCGATGGAAATGCTGATTCAACGGTCTTCATGGTGAGAGTTACAATCTAACGACTCCCACATTTTAAGGAGCTAAGATGGAGATTACAAAATGACGATCTTTGCAAACGCTCTAAAGAAAGAGATTAGAGGTCAACAATCTCTTTAATTCCAAAACGCATAGTTCATCTCTGTGTCTCAGAGTCCAAACGCAGCACGACCACTGCGTTTTCAGCCTTAGGTATATGCCCAACTCTGCTTTTCAGGTCTAAGACGCAGATGTAGGCATCGAAAATTGCTTATAGGTCTCCACGAACGGCTCAGTGCTAAGAAAAGACGATGAACGTCACTATCCAAGTCACAGAAGCTTGATTGATGTCGATGAATGCTTGAAGTGAATCGATGAACTACGTGAAGCAACAGAGTTTCGGAATAACAAGGATACGAATTGATCGGGAGCCCCGTGTCGCTTACAAAAGGCGCAACACCCCTCGTGTCCCAGTTGACTCCATAATGATCCAATCATTAGAACTTGTAGATCTCCTCATCGTCTTTCCAACACATTTTGAATCGCTCAAATCCAAGTTCGGATGAAGAAGTTATGGCGAAAACAAACAAGTATACGTAACAAAATGTCTCAGCATGAGTTGAGACACCCCAAGGTGTCTCGGCCCAACCGAGACACCCCAAGGTGTCTTGGCCAAGGCCAAGACACCCTAAGGTGTCTCGGCCAAAGTTGAGACACCCAAGGGTGTCTCCAGCCCTAAAAAAGTCAGATTTGGTTGTTTTGCGATTTTAACCGCCCGGATCTCCTTGAAGCCTATAAATAGAACCCCTGGAGCCTCATTTTTGTAGATCTGGAATTCTCGTGCCTCGGCGAAGCCCGGCTGAACTGAAGACTTAAAGTGCACAGATTTTAGAGAGGAGGAGGAGTTAGATCTGCAGCCCGGTTCGTTCCTTAGGATTATCCCGTTGCGGTAATCTTAAGAAGAGCGATTATCTCGCTTCGCCGAGATAAGAACTACGGTTTCTCGATTCCTTCGTGGATAGACGAAACTCTGTCCAAATATTGATCGTTCAGTGGTCCACGGACTAACGCATCCCCGTCACAGGCTAATATCCTACGCAAGCAGCGGGCGATAAACACTCGTTGTGTTTGTTTGAAGAGAATTGTAATTTTTTTTGTTTTCATTGTGTCAAAGTCTTATAAAAAGACTGACTTTTGTATTCGTTGTAAATGTCTGAAGTTTGTAATGAATCCCATAATAAAACAATCAATTTTCACCACAAACAAACTGGCGACCACAGTGGGAGCCAACAGCCTCGCTGTCGAGGCTGTCGGGACGCAACCGACATTCAAGATCCGGGTGAATGAAGAGATCGAATATGAGTTCGATCAACAAAAGTTTGAAGAGTACATCTCCTCCTCCTCCTCCAGATCTGTTCCTCCTCATAAGCGCAGGAAGATCTCCTCCTCCCAGAAGATCCGTCGGTCTCCAGATCTGAAGACCAAAGAAGTCGATCTCCATGTCATCGCTGCCACAGTTGCACCTTGCAACGATCCGCCGGCATCCAATGAGACCAGATCTGCAGATCTGAACTCCTTCGCAATCAAGGAGTCGACTGCTGAAGGCGCGCCAATTCTATCAAAGACAGCACGTCAAAGGAAACGCCAACGCCTCACGCGTCAATTCCCTAAGAATTTGGATCAAGTGGATGGACTCCGTTACCAAGCAGATCTGGAGTTCAGAAAGCGCCAAGTGGCTAATCTATCGCCACGACCAGCATCGGGATCCTCTTCCCGACCTCCGATTAACGAATGAGTTCATGTCAAACGAACCCACTCTACTCTCGAGGAGCGAATCCAGAAGCGTCGTGCCTTGCTTGCGCATGCCCGGACCCTTGTGCGAAAAGCACAGGAAATACCAAAGGACGAGGCAGTTAAGAGATCGCCAAGATCTAAACAAGTTTGGATACCAAAAGCTAAATCAACGCCTAAGGCAAAAACAAATAGAGCTATCATTAAGTCATTGTCAACTTCAGATCCCGAACCCCCGATAAAGCCCCACCGTAGCATGGATTTCCCCAAGTTCAGGATTCCTCTGAAGGATCGCCTCGGTTCTCTACCCGAAGATCGAGGCAAAGTGCCTATTAAGGAACGCTGGGGACCATTAAAGGAACCCCGAGCAAACATCCAGACTGGGGGTCGTACGCGACCTCCTAACAAGTTGGTTTCTGCAACGACCCGCTTGGGGGTGTGTACAGAAAACCAGGAGCCCGTTAAGGTTTTACCCTCACAAAAGTGTGATTCCAAACGTGTGACTCCCGCAGACTCCAACAAGGCGATGTTTACTCTGAGGAAAACACGTCAGACAGATGAACGCGTTATACCTGAGAATTCATGTAAACAGCTGATAGGTTGCTCTGACCGCAACGTCGATGAGTTGTACTATCGGACTGGGGGTACGAATAAATCTCGAAAGAGAGGTACCCGGAAAGTGGACTCTCATTGTTCGTGTACCAAACTAATCAGGACAGTATTATCAGTATGTAGCTTCCCCAAGACTGCCCCACGGAGGGTCTCGGTATTCGAGAGTATCTCCGCAGAAGCATTGAAACCCAAATCAAGGCGTTCTAGCAAGAGACGATCGGCCAATAGAGATGACGAACTCCCAGCATTCACCATCAATATGGTCAATAAGGAGAAGTCTCCGATTACTTCTAACCCCGATTTCTCCTCAGGAAAGAGAGTCAATTCGGGGATAGCCCAACTAATGTCTCGGCTTCAATTAGAAGCCGCCGAGCCTGAACAATCCGTAGTCATTTCCAACATGACTGATAAGAGGAAATCTACCCGACCTTCTGATTCGGACCCCCTCATATCACATCGTTTAACTCGGCTACGTGCAGGGACTACTAGACGTAGAGATTATTTGAGGATGACCAGAGGACTATCCTCAGACGATGAAGCGTAAGACGCTTGCTCGGCAGTCGCTTCAGAAGCCACCGTATCCAGTCCCGGACAATCTTGTGAGGTGTTTATGATCAACACCGAGAAAGTAGCCAAAATGGTTGAGGATGCTTTAGCTAAGCAGAAAGAAGCATTCAAGATCGAAGTAGAATGGCTATGCAGGAGATGAGACAAATGCACGACCAACAAATCCGAGCTTTATCGAATCCGCTAGGTGAGTCCATCCGTCGTAGCACTGCTAATCAAGCAGGTAGTGATTCAGATGTGGATGAACACAACGTTGGGGGTGGTCCCACTAAAAATAACGACGCTGGGGGTGGACCCACCAATGATGATAACACTGGGGGTGGCCGCATTATTCCTCTCGAAAATCGTCCAAAATAGGATATAGATGAGGACGAAAAGATGACGGACCTCGAGAGCAAAATTAACGCTTTAATGTCAGCTCAAGAGGTAAAGAAGACCGGCATTTCGTGTCCTTACCCGAAAGAGTGGGATTCGATCCCGTATCCGGCAAAGTTCAACCTGATCAACTTCACGCCATTCGACGGGAAGGGCTCGCCCACTCAGCATCTAATCTACTTCAAGTTCCACTTGGGCACGATTTCTGGCAATGAGCCCTTGATGGTGCGATCATTAGTTGGCACCCTTCGCGAGCCTGCCTTCGATTGGTACCGCCGTCTCAAGCCCGGAAGCATCAACAACTAGGAGGACCTGGAGAGCATGTTCCTCGCTCATTTCTTCGATGATGACGCTAAAGTGTCAATCATGACACTCTTCGATGAGAAACAAAAAGACGGAGAGTCAGTGGATACCTTCATCAAACACTTTCGCAATCAGGCAATGAACTGCAAGGATCCCGTCACGGAGGAATTCGTCTTGCAAACCTATCATAACAACTTGTCCATTAACATCTTGGACGTTATGGGAGTAGAGCCGCTCAATACCTGGAAAGAGTTGAAGGTGCGTGGAGAACAGGCCGAACGCTTTCTCAGAAGGAGGAAGGTCGAAAGAAGCCAACCGATGGCTAACCCTCTGAATCCGAGTCTCGTTTCCCATGATGAAGGGAAGGCACCTACAACAGTTGTTAACGTTAATCAGACGTCACAACAGCAGCCCCGAAGACAGCAGAAGACTTCGGATTCGAGGCTCCAAAAAGAGTACGCATTCAAGGACGAAGACGTTCCAGCCATCTTCGAGTCCCTTCTTGAAAACAACAAGATCAAGCTGCTACCCATAACACATCAGGAGGAAGCTGACAATACTGCAGATCCGAAGTACTGCGCGTACCACAGGAGGATCTTTCATCCCACCAAGGCTTACTTTACTTTAAAGAATATCACCCAAACCTTGGTTGAAGCCGGCGTCATAATGCTAGGGTAAGCCAATTGAAAACGGCAAGACTCCGACAAGTATAAGAGTATAAACAGCTTCTTAAGACTCCGACAAGTATAATGGTATAAACTGCTTCTTAACACTCCGAAAAGTATACGAGTATAAACTGCTTCTTAAGACTCCAATAGGTATATGAGTATAAACTGTTTCCCACTTTTGACGGGAAGTTCCTGGAGAATTTTATACGTAATATTCTTAAGGATAACCCGATCATGCAACCAAATGCAATGATAAACCCAGTTTCACGAGGAAGCTGGGGGTGGATGATTCATGTAACGGGAAGTTCCCGAAAGAATGTTGCATGTAATTTTCTTAGGGATAACCTGATCATTACAACTTAGATGATAAACACTAAACCCCCACTGTGATTTGTATGAGTTAACACTCCCATTGTAATTTGTACTCTCGCTCTCACTGTCTACCTGGTCAAACCTTCTTATAGTTAGGGCCACAACCAAAGTCCCCTCTCGATTCCTTCCATGAACGAGAGGTCCACTTTCAAATCAAGCGATCAAACCTATAAAAGGTAAGATCATCTCAAACCTCCCATTCCCAATGTTCCCTTGGTCAAACCTATAAAAGTTAGGGCCAAAGCCAGATTCCCCTCTCGATTCCTTTCATGAACGAGAGGTCCATTTTCAACTTGAGCAATCAAACCAATAAAAGTTAGGATTGCCTCTAACCTCACTTGGTCAAACCTGCAGATAGTTAGGACCAAGATCGAGTCATCCATTTCGATAAATGAAAGACTTCCACATGTTCCTTTTTAGCCAAACCTATAAAAGTTAGGGCTAGAATCGGAATTTCACCT
The DNA here is from genome assembly GCA_022839385.1 of Asparagus kiusianus. NCBI lineage: Eukaryota > Viridiplantae > Streptophyta > Magnoliopsida > Asparagales > Asparagaceae > Asparagus > Asparagus kiusianus. The sequence goes on along the minus strand of BQKN01042234.1, from coordinate 3,072 downwards.
TAATAAATGAAGAATTCTTTTTTTGGACTAAGCAACCAATCCTATAAAAGTTAGGGTTGCTTGAATCTTTTCGATTTTCGGAGTGGAGATCTCACTTCTAGTTTCACCTTTCTGGATTCTGAGGGTAGAGATCCCACCCCGAGTCTCCTTTGCATCTGAAAATAGAATATAAAATTCTTCTTTTTCAGTTTTAGGAGATAGAATATAAAATTCTTCCTCTCCCGCATCGGGTTCGTCTTTGCCCTAAGAGAAGACATCACCTTTTCAACCCTCAAAATCCACGTCTTACACGCGTGGGGAATTTTATCCCGAAGCCTAAGTAGGGATAAGTCAGCGCCTAACACGCGTTGCCGGTTAGTCCTTAACCGTAAAAAAGGACAAAAGCCTACATATTCAACATTGTGGCAGGTTGTTATTAATAACGCCAGAATCCGTGCTTCACACGTATAGGGAATTTTATCCCGAATCCTGAGTAGGGATAAGTCAACGCCTAACACGCGTTGCCGATTTAGTCTTTCACCGATTGAAAAAGACACCAGAATTCTAGTCTGGGGAATTTTATCTCGAAGCCTAAGAAGGGATAAGCTAACGCCTAACACGCGTTGCCGATTAGTCCTTAACCGTAAAAGAGGACAAAAGCCCACATATTCGACATTGTGGCAGGTTGTTATTCATAACGCCAGAATCCGTGCTTCACACGTACGGGGAATTTTATCCCGAATCCTAAGTAGGGATAAGTCAACGCCTAACACACGTTGCCTGTTTAGTCTTTCACCGATTGAAGAAGACACCAGAATTTCAGTCTGGGGACTTTTATCCTGAATCCTAAGTAAGGATGAATCAGCGCCTAACACGTGTTACCGGGTAGTCTATTCCCGTGACAAAGATAAAGTCTATGTATTCAATATCGTAGCATCAAGTCTAAGGGAATTCATTCCTTCAGCACAACGTCACATGCGGAACGGATTTAAAACAATCCGTATGTAAGCCCGATTCAAACAGTAATCGGTAAGAGCACGTCAAATCCGTTGAAGACTGAGGATTTTCCAAAATCCTAAGTCAACGTCTGATACACATCGCTGTTTAGTCTTTTCACAGGAGAAAGACGAAGTCTACATATTCAATATCGTAGCACTAAAAGGGTTAACTCTTTTAGCTTAACGTCACATGCAGAACAGACTTAAACAATCCGCGTGCTCGCCCGACTCAAATGGTAGTCGGTAAAGGCTCATCAAACCCGTTGATGGCTGAGAATTTGCCAAAAATTTTATAAATACGAGTCATTGACGCATCAACTCTGTTAGTTGGTCTCGTGACTCGAGTATCCAACAACATTAAGATAAGATCCATACATGCAGATGAATCAGCTTTAACAGTTGGTCCTGCAACCCCGACATTTGAGACCGCTACGCTCCAATACCTTAAGAGCTTAAACTGTGTATACTCCAGCAAACGCACGAGTATAAACTGTGTTAATGGCGATCCGAAACCCTAGGTCAAGGCCGGTCAACGCATAACCCTAGGTCAACGCCAGGCAACGCGTTGCGACCAAAAAGTCAACATGTGACGATTCATAACCCTAGGTCAACGCCGGTCAAAGCGTAACCCTAGGTCAACGTCGGTCAACGCGTTGCGATAAAAAGTCAATGTACGGCAATCTGAAATCCTAATTCAGCACGATGTGATAGAGATAGTTAGTTCAAAGTCAACTTAACGACACGAGCCAAACTCAACTCATCAGTTTTAGGTTCGAGACTTCGACGACGGCCAGACGATAAACGCAGCGCCGGAAGAACTTCAGCTATTCGTCAAAACATCAAATAGACTGAAAATCGAAGGAGTTAAGAATTGAAGCTAATTACAGGTTCTTTTCACTGACTGAAGGCTGGACCAATCACATCCAAAGTATTCCAGCCTCTTCTATAAAAGAAACGAGTCTGGAACGCTTTGGAGGGGGTATCTGTAGGCAACGAAAATTGCCTATAGGTCTCCACGAATGGCTCAGTGCTAAGAAAAAGTGATGAACATCACTATCCAAGTCACAGAAGCTTGATTGATGTCGATGAACGATTGAAGTGAATCGACGAACTACGTGAAGCAATGGAATTTCAAAATAACAAGGATACGAATTGATCGGGAGCCCCGCGTCGCTTACAAAAGGCGCAACACCCCTCGTGTCCCAGTTGACTCCACAATGATTCAATCATCGAAGCTTGTAGATCTCCTCATCGGCTTTCCAACGCACTTTGAATCGCTCAAATCCGAATTCGGATGAAGAAGTTACGGAGAAAACGAACAAGTATACGTAACAAAACGTCTCAGCATGAGTTGAGACACCCCGAGGTGTCTCGGCCAAGGCCGAGACACCCTAAGGTGTCTCGGATTGGGCCGAGACACCCAAAGGTGTCTCGCCCCAAGCTGAGACACCCAAGGGTGTCTCCAGCCCTAAAAAAGTCAGATTTGGTTGTTTTGCGGTTTTAACCGCCCGGATCTCCTTGAAGCCTATAAGTAGAGCCCCTGGAGCCTCATTTTTGTAGATCTGGAATTCTCGTGCCTCGACGAAGCCCTGCTGAACTGAAGACTTAAAGTGCACAGATTTCAGAGAGGAGGAGTTAGATCTGCAGCCCGGTTCGTTCATTAGGATTATCCCGTTGCGGTAATCTTAAGAAGAGTGATTATCTCGCTTCACCGAGATAAGAACTACGGTTTCTCGATTCCTTCGCGGATAGACGAAACTCTATCCAAATATTGATCGTTCGGTGGTCCACGGACTAACGTATCACTGTCACAGGCCAATATCCCACGCAAGTAGCGGGCGATAAACACTCGTTGCGTTTGTTTGAAGAGAATTGTATTTTTTTTATTTTCATTGTGTCAAAGTCTTATAAAAAGACTGATTTTTGTTTTCGTTGTAAACGTCTGAAGTTTGTAATGAATCCCACAATGAAACAATCAATTTTCACCGCAAACAAACTGGCGGCCACAGTGGGAGCCAACAGCCTCGCTGTCGAGGCTGTCGTGACGTAACCGACATTCAAGATCCGGGTGAATGAAGAGATCGAATATGAGTTC
>BQKN01042227.1:0-11037 GCA_022839385.1 Asparagus kiusianus | reverse complement strand
AGGTTTGTCATGCTCTTTGATTTTCTTTCTCAACTCTAATTGGTATCAACGAAAGATCTTGTTCGTTTAATGAAATGACCATTATCACTTTAGGTAGGACAGTTGACGATCATGAGTCGCTCACTTCTCGTTATACGAGCTCAGGGCCCAACGACCGAGCTCCCACGCATGTTGAGACGTGTGGCAATTCCGTGCATGACCGACCTGTTGGTTCTAGGAGGGCTGGCGCCCCGAAAAAGAAGAAGATCGCTCATAAACTACACGTCGGCCAGCGTCCTTATGGAGTGGATTTAGGAAACATCGCCGATGGAGAGGAAGGTAATATTTTATCGTACACCTTTTTTATTGCTTTAAGGTGATTTACTTTTTGGGATTCATAATCATGTTTTATGTTCCAGGGTTCTTTGAAGAGGGCGAACTTCCACCGGATCCGGTATCCCCTGGGTCTGACAACATGGATAGCTTCGTGCAGCATATGTGCGACGCCCTTCGTGACGGTTCTCTGGGTATCGATCTAAACATTGATCTTGAACATGTGAATAGTGTTGAGCCCACTGTTCCATATTCAGGTATATCTACATCCGATGATATCCTCCTCAAACATGGGGAAAGAGAATCTTCTGCTCTTGCTGCAGGTATTTCTGAGCTTTCCCTTCTTCCTTATCTTCTTATACATATCTCTAACATTTAAGTTGTCCAGCAGATGTCGCGATGGAAAAGCCAGCTGAGGACGGAGCCTTTCATGATGTAGGTTTCGAGGAACAGGGGTGTGCTCCTGTACCAAGTTTCTCGAAACCCGACGCTGGATTATTAGCCGACATGCTGGCTGAACAGACTACCAGCGGAACCGTGAGACCACCCTTTGGGAGTGATTCACTCACATGTATATATCTGATTCCCTTCATTTTTTATCTTTTATCTAACTAATGAAGGATTAATATTACAGTACCAGTCATTGGGACTGATTCAGTAGCGATTCCCAGCACGTCTAGTTTACCTCGGAGTGACGGACTCACAGGTATGCGGACGATCTTGGATGTCGCACTGCTTTTTATTTATTTATTTAATTTTTTTTCTTTTTTTGACTAATAGATGAGTGTAATCATAGGACCAGCCACTTGGACCGATACCCTTATGACTCTTGGCATTCCCGTTGTATCTGAGGACGATGGGGTTGCCGGTATGCATACGATCTTCTCGTCCCGATTTTCCTTATTTGTCCAAATTTCCATTTTGACTAATAAAGGAGTGTAACTATAGGACCGGCCGTTGTGCCTGATACCACTACAGTTTCTGGGACCGATAGTTTGCATAGAAGTGGCGTCTTCCCGCCATCGCCGAGTGGTATGACCGATTTGCCTACAGGGGTTGATATACCCTCCATGACCACTCCTGCCGTTATCTCGGAGTCTGTCGGACCTCAGCCTGAGGGAACCTCCGTCGGCATAGGTATACTCGAACTTTCCCTTCAGGTTTTCTTATTGTATTCGATAATCTCTTAACTTCCCACACTGCTGCTTGCAGGATCTCGATCATCTCTATATGAGCGTGTCCGCGACCTTTTGATCGATACCAACCCCGACAGAGACATTTTTTGTACGGACCTCGGTTTTTTTACCACCTTTTTAACGGCATGATCGATAAACTTCTTCATCGAGGATATCGTTTTGATCAGTTCAGGCGTTCCTTCTCTCGCTACATGATGATGATCAGAGAGGAAGGGTATCCAGAGTTGGCCGACTCCTTAACCGCCGATTTTACTGTTCTGGAGTCGGAGATCCGAGAGTTGGAGGAATTGAAGGCTAATGGGGCTTCTTCCTTCGTGTCTTCTCAGCTGGAGCATAGGTTGTCGCAGTGGCATGATTTGAGATCTTCTATCGGCCGCGAGCTTTAGTCACATGAGAGTTCCGTTGCGCAGCTGATAGCTACCGTAGCGAGGAAGGATGCAGATAGAGCCGAGTTACTTAGCTCTTTGGATTCCAGCCGCGAGGAAGTGGCTAGGTTGAAGGAGGCCTTGAAGCACGCCGAGGAGTCCGTTACTATTATTGCAGATGACCTGGCTGGATTAGAGCGTTCTCGTGAACAGACACTCGAGAAGCTAGGATCCACACAGGAGAGATTGATGAAGCTGAAGAGTGAAGCCGTGAAGATCTTGAGCAGTTCTGAAGAATCTGTCCGAGCTGGTCTGCAGGCAGAACTTGAGCAGAGCTATGTAGACATGCTTTCTAGTTTAGAGTCTCATGTTCTTAGCCGTCAGTTGCCTTCGGGCTAACGAGCTTTTTATTGTATGCTTTTGACTTGATCTATTAATAGAGACTCTGCATTTGCTTCTTTCATGATGTTTCTTTATTTACCTTGAACCCAACAATGATAAAATTTACAGGATTTTTGGCAAACCCACAGCTATCAACGGGTTTGATATGCCTTTACCGATTACCGTTTGAATCGGGCTAGCATGTGAATTATTAAAGCCCGTCTCACATGTAACGTTGCGCTAAGAGAATTGCTTTTCTCAGACTTAATGCTATGACTTTGAATACATAGACTTCACCATTTCTTATAGGGAAAAGGTACCCCACACCGCGTATTAGACGATGACTTATCCCTTCTTAGGCTTCGGGATAAAATTCCCCAGGTTTAGACCCTGGTGTCTTTTTCAATCGGTGAAAGACTAAACCGGCAACGCGTGTTAGGCGTAGACTTATCTCTATTTAGGAGTCGAGATAAAGTTCCTCGTGCACAAAGTGCCTGGATTGGGAATTGGGAATTATGTTTTTTCTAAGAACAAAGACAGACTGGAAAAATAGGAGAGGAAGAATTTTATATTCTATCTCCCGGTGCTGAAGAGGAAGAATTTTATATTTTATCTACAGCTGGAAAGGAAACTCGAGGTGGGATCTCCACCCCCAGAATCCGGAAGTATGAAACTAAGAGTGGGATCTCCACTCCGAGAATCGGAAAGGTTCAAACGGCCCTAACTTTTATAGGATTGGTCATTTGAATCAAAAGAATCCATCATTCATTGAGGAGAAAGCCCAATTTCGACCCTAACTTTTATAGGTTTGGTGGAAAGAGGAACAAAGGCAGATTTCCGTTTATCGAAAAGGAATGACTCGGTCTTAACCCTGGCATTTGTTGGTTTGACTAAGTGAGATTGGGAACAATCCTAACTTTTATAGGTTTGATTGTCCGAACTGAAAGTGGACCTCTCGTTCATGGGAGGAATCGAGAGAGGCATTTGGCTTTGGTCCTAACTTTTATAGGTTTGACCTGGAAGCAAAGAGAGTGGAATACAGGTAGCAATGAGAATGCCAGATCGTACTATCACTCAAAAGGGGACTTCAATGTTAAGTGATTAGGACCTAACATGTTGAGTCGGAGAATTACCAATGACTGGCAGATAGGAATTTTGGTGGATCCACCGTCAATTAATTTGATTAGCGGATAGTTTGGTGAGGGAAGATTAATCCATCAAAGGATTAGATCTCATCTCACAAAAATAACTCATGAGAGTTAGAGTTTGACAAGAAGAAACATTTCGACGTTCGGAGTTCGAACGTGGATTTCTCTTCTACAGTGACTGGGTTATCCCTAAGAATACTGCATGTGGTATTCTTCCGGGAACTTCCCGATACATCAATTTTCCTGAAGATACTAAGGATAGTATCTTTTCAGGAATTTGCCATTTATTGGCATCATAAGCCGGTCACCATCTTTGGTGACTAAGCGATATGCGCCGTTCGAGTAAACTGTCTCTACTACGAATGGCCCTTCCCATTTGGGTTCAAACTTGCCCTTCTTCTTGGAGTTAAGGATCATAGGCCGTCTTTCAGTTAAGACCAAATCCCCTTCTTTAAAACTCCTTTGTCGGACCTTTTTGTCGAAGGCTCGAGAAATTCTGGCTTGGTAAAACTCAATATGCTGTTGAGCTTCCAGGCGCTTTTCATCAAGCATCTCGAGTTCTTTGAGGCGTTTCTGATGTTGTTCTTCGGTCGTCATCTGGGTTGCAAGAGCGATCCGAAGAGACGGAATTTGGATTTCTAAAGGGAGAACGGCTTCACATCCGTACACCAATGAATATAGGGTTGCGCCGGTCGGTGTACGCACCGTAGTACGATAGGCCCATAGAGCCACGCCGAGCTTCTCATCCCAATCCCGTTTATTATTCTTCACGAGTTTTGACATGAGCTTTATGATAGTCTTGTTGAAGGCTTCAGCTAATCCATTTGCTGTGGGATTGTAAGCCGTTGACGAGATATCCTGAATTCTAAACTTTTCACAGAACCTTACGAAGGCGTTGCTGACAAATTGAGGATCGTTATCATGTATGATCCGTCTTGGAACACCATACCTGTAGATGATATGGTGCTTGATGAATGCAATGACGTTGCTCGTTTTGACTTCTCTGAGTGGAACTGCTTCAGCCCACTTGGAGAAGTAATCGGTAATTGCTAGGATGAACCGATCACCTTTGACCGAAGGGGGATTTATAGGACCGACAATATCCATTCCCCAAGTCTCGAACGGCCATAACGTAACCGAAGGATGCTGATGCTTCGGAGGTTGGTGCATATAATTCGCGTGTACTTGACATGCGTGACACTTTCGGGCGTATGTGATTGCATCACTCATCATGAAAGGCCAAAAATATCCTATTCTTCTGATGCGGTCATAAAGCTTAGGACCAGGTTGGTACGCGCCACACTCTCCTTTATGCGCCTCCCTAAGGATCTCTTCAGCTTCTTTGGTTGATAAGCAACGTGCTAGCAACCCATCGTACCCCCTGCGGTATAGCGTTCGATTCTCCGTATTATAGTAGAATCTTGGCGCTCTTCATCGGATTGAGTCTCTTTCCTTCACATCTTCTGGCAAGATTCCATGCAAGACGTAATCGATGATGGGGAAACGTCAATCTCGGGGTTCGAATTCAGCCTGAGTTGCGTGCACCTCTTGCACCTCTTCTTCTTTGTCATCTTCATCGTAGAGTGGCACCAGGAGTTGGTGAGTTCTTACCGTAACAAATTGCTCTGTTCCGGGAGGCTGTGCCAGAGATACAGCTAAAGCTGCTAACGCATCTGCGTAGGTGTTCTGTAACCGCGGAACATGCTCGATGAAGAATCCTTCAAATGATTCTGCTATTTCCACTGCCATCTTATGATATGGTAGTAAATCCTGACTTCGGACTTCATACTCCCCTTGGACTTGTTTAACTATTAGTTGAGAATCACCGAAAGCTTCGAGATACTCAACCCCCAGCCCCTTAGCGAAATTGAGTCCTATAATCAGTGCGTTATACTCTGCTACATTATTCGAGCATGGCTCGGTTAATGAGTAAGATCGAGGCATCACATGTTTTCCTGGAGAAACTAACACAACTCCAACTCCGGAGGTAACCTTAGAACATCCAGTAGCACTTGCCATATTAGCTGCTCGTGAGGCACCGTCGAAGTACAAACGCCATACTTGTTGGTGCGAAGTTGCGTTGACTTCGTGGGTTTCATCAGGTAGGTCGTCATATATCTCGGCGGTATCCGTAGTTGGATTAGCTGCCAGGAGATCACAGATGGCCTGCCCTTTTACTGACTTCTGTTGTTTAAAATATAAATCATATTGGGACAAGAGTAAGGCCCATTTTGCTAACCGCCAATTCATGAAAGCTGGTTGAGTCATGAACACTCGGACTGGGTTAACTTTAGAGATAACATAAATGGTCTGTCCAACCAGATAATGCCGCATCTTCTGAATAGCGAACACCAAAGCGAGGCATTCTCTCTCGATCATGGGATATCGAGATTCAGTGCCTACCATGGTTCGGCTTAAATAATACACCGCCTGCTCATGACCGTTATCGTCATCTTGTGCAAGCAATGCACTTAATGAGTGGCTCGTCGCCTTGATATAAATCAAGAACGGTTTGCCTGATTTCGGTGCGACGAGTACGGGAGATTTTGAGAGATATTCTTTAATACTCTCGAATGCTTTTTGACAAGCGTCGTCCCACACGAAGGATACGCCCTTCTTTGTGAGCTTGGAGAACGGTTGGCATTTTCCTGAAAGGTTCGATATGAACCGACGGATATAAGCTAATCGTCCTTGCAATCCTCTGAGCTCCTTGAGGTTTCTTGGCGGTTGCAATTCATTAATCGCCTTTACTTTATCAGGATCGATGTGAATACCCTTGGTGGTGACGACGAATCCTAGGAATTTACCACTAGACATTCCGAGGAAATACTTGGTAGGATTCATCTTCAATTGATGGGCTCGCATCAAGTCGAACATGGTCTTCAAGTCCTTAATGTGATCTTTTTTATCACGACTTTTCACGACCAAATCATCTACGTAGCATTCGACAGTCTTCCGCAGATGCTCCTGAAAAATCTTTGACATGGCTCTTTGATATGTAGCACCTGTATTCTTTAACCCGAAGGGCATGACCGTGTAGCAGAAAATGCTAAGGGGTGTTCGGAACGCGGTGTGTTTTTCATCATCTGGATGCATTTTTATTTGATTGTATCCAGAGAAACCATCCATGAAAGACATCCTTTCGAATCCGCACGTATTGTCGGTAATGACATCCGTGATGGGAAGGGGGAAATCATCTTTTGGGCAGGCAGCGTTAAGGTCTCTAAAATCGATACAAACCCTGATTTTCCCATTCTTCTTAAGAACCGGGACAACATTGGCAAGCCACTCTGGATGTTGCTCTTCCCTAATAAAGCCCGAGTCGACAAGCTTTTTAACTTCAGCTTCGATCGCCTCCATCATTTGCGGACGAAACCGTCTTTGTTGTTGTTTGATAGGTTTGACATCCGACTTAATATTGAGACGATGCACTGCTACGTTTGGATCGAGTCCTGGCATGTCTTCATAATTCCAGGCGAACACATCGATGTATTCCCTGATAAGAGAGATTAACTCTTCTTTCTCTTCGGGTAAGAGGCTGTCGCTAATGAATATCGGCTTCGGATTTTCCTCGCTTCCCATATTCACTTGGACTACTTGATCTTCGGTAAGAGGTTCTCTTTGTTCGAACCTATCACCGTACTGCATGCTTAAGTGATGAACCCAAGGATATTCCCAAGTCGGCATCTGGTCGTCTTCTTCTATTGTCGCTGGATCAACTGTAGCCATGTTTGACATCAACTTTTTAAACATTTCACCAAGACTAGCGTCGGAATCCCAAGCCGAAGAGTCAGAAGAATATCCGTTTCTAGCTTTGTTAGCAATTTGATCGATGACTTGCTAGCAACATTCGTCATCGGATGAGGAGACATAGCCTAAGCCTCTTTTGTGACGGTAATAATCATCGGGCTTCCCTTTTGGTACATAGGCCATTCGAGGTGGAACTCGCGGACCTCGACCAAAGCAAAGACCTTCTCCGAGCGTGAAGTCATATCCATACTTCTCCATTAGATCACGCACTTTCGTGTTATACCTGAATAGATGAGGAGCAGGTTTATCATCGTCGTCTTCCTCTTCCAAGAAGTGGTCGGATATCGGAGATTTTCTTCCTTTGCCGTAGACGACCTCCTTTCCACCCCCTGTCCCTGCGGGGATGAAAGCGTCGTTCTGCACGGATCTTGTACCTGCTTTTTCGTCATGCAAAATGATTAGAGTGGCATACATAAGTCAGGGTTATCATAAAGCTCTTTAGTTATATTATCAAGACATATCAAGTACTCTAAATCATCGTTTATTGATAGCTCTTCGGCAAGTTGCCAATTACAACTACTTTCCGATGATTCTTCATCGTTAAGATTGATTACAATAGGTACAATGTCATTTAATACAAAACCACCATCATAATCAAACCCAGCTTCGGTATCAGCTTCATCCCCGCTGTCCGTTCCTTGGGCCGATGGTTCAGTATCGGATTCGGCGCCGTATAGAAGAGAATCGGTAAAATAGTTTTCCAATCCCTTAAACGGTTGCTTATCCGCGACCACCGTCTTGAGCTCATTATTAGTGTCCACATACTTGAGGCATTGGTGCAGAGTTGACGGGACTATAAGGTTACTGTGGATCCAAGGTCGACCCAACAGTAAGGTATAGGATGTTTCCGCGTCAATCACATAACAGGTAACCTCCGACTTCAAATCCCCGATCTGGCATTTGATTCGAATCTTTCCCAAGGGTCTGGACCCGCTGGTGTTGAATCCGTAAATTGTAGTGCCGGTAGAGGCTAGCTTGCTAGTCGGTATTCCGAGATGATGCATCAATCGGAATGGCATGATACTAACAGCGGAACCCGGATCGACTTGGATCCGGTTGACCATGCTGGAGCCAATGTGCCCGGTGAAATACAAAGGCCGATCATGCTTTGAGTTCTTTGTCTACATGTCTTCTTTGGTGAAAGAGATGCAGGGAAAATGATGCGCCGCGGGATTGCAGTGTTGAGCTGACGGCTTCGGTTCTTCAGAAGATGGCTTGATTCGAGTCAAGAAAGCTTCAGAGTCGCTCAAGGCTTCTTGCAATGCTTTCCTCGTATCCTTTGAAAGACGTAATAACTCGTATAGGGTTATTCTAGCCGGTATATTAGCCAACTGCGCCATGATGTCAAAATGGGGTGGAGAGCTCGTATTTCCTGGTTTGTCTCTCCCAATCGGATGATTGAATCGAGACTGCCTCGGGTTTTGGGCTTCTTGACGCAAAGGCTCTTTCCCTTTCTCCTTTTGCTGGACTTTCTCCGTAGCTACAGGTGTTGGGGGAGTTGCTACAATTCCCAGCTCTGCTAATGTCTTGGAAGGAACTTTTTTGGTCCCCCCTTGTTTGGCTAACTGCTCAGAAGCATCCGGATATTTGTAATGATATTCATTCCCACTCCGGGTGGCAAAGGCTTCCTGCTCATCTTCAGAAAGTGGGAAGGCTGGAATTCTGTCGTCATCTTCTCCTGGAATAGCAGAAGCTCCACAACAAGATTTACCTTTTCCTTTTAACCTCCTCTTGGAAGAGGCTCCAGTCCATTGTTCGTCTCCAATAAAGTCTGGATGAACCCAAAGAATCTCACCATTCGGGGCTGAGTGTGGCACAAGTCCTTTCTGGCGCTGTTTGTGAGGATCATCATTCACCGTCTTCACTGCTGTATTTATTACTGGCTCATGTTGGAACCAGTTCAAGGGAACAGACCCGAAGCTAATGGATACTGCATTCGCACCCACTTTCTTCTCCTTGGGTTGCTTCATAGTGATGACCCCAACATCGATTAGGGCTTGGATCTTATCTTTAAGAGCGTAGCATGCCTTGGTAGGATGATGCACCGCTCTGTGAAATGCACAGTATTTTGGATCACTGACTCTTTTAGCATCTTCTTGATCCTGGACTGGAGGCAACTTGATCTTGTTATTCTCGATAAGGTATTTAAAAATACCGGGAACTTCATCCTCTTTGAATGAATAGACCTTCGGGAACTTCGGCTCCGCGGCTTTTTGCTTCTGGGGCTGTTGTTGCCACCTTGATTGTTGAGGCGCCTTTTGTTGCTGCTGTTGCGGCTGTGTTTGCACCTCGAATGTTTGGTTTGCGTCCACAGCATTCGCATGTGCTTTTCCTTTACCCTTAGGGACAAAGTTCTGTTGTGGGGCATTATTTGCTATTTGGCCCCTTTCCGCTTTCTTCCTTTTAAGGAATCGCTCGGCTCGCTCTCCTCGCACTTTCAAGTCCTTCCAGGTCTTTGGCGGTGCCATTCCCATGGCTTCGAGGATGTCCAATGACAGATTATTATGACAAGTCTCGAGAATAAAATCTTCGCTGACTGGATCCCTGCAATTCATCGCTTTATTTCGGAATCTCTTCACGAAGTTTTCGACCGTCTCACCATTTTTCTGCTTCTCGTCGAATAGCGTGCCGATCGAAATCTCGGTGTCGTCATCGAAGAAATTCGTCAGAAACATATCTTCCATGTCATCCTAACTGTTGATACTCCCGGGTTTGAGACGGCGATACCAGTCGAAGGCTGCTCCGCGAAGAGTGCCGATGAATGACCGCACCATAAGAGGTTCATTCCCAGAAATGATTCCTAAATGAGACTTAAAATATATTAAGTGTTGGGTAGGGGAACCCTTTCCATCAAATGGCGTAAAGTTGATTAAATTAAACTTTGCCGGATACGGAATTGATTCCCACTCCCTTGGGTATGGACATGGTATGTCAGACCTCTTCACTTCTTGAGCATTCATCAACGCGTTGATTTTGCTCTCCAAGTCCTTCATCTTCTTGTCTTCACTCGTATCTGGCTTCGAGTGGCTTCGGGGAGAGGTAACGTGGTCCTCTTTCACATTATCATCCACGGGACCGCCTCCATTGTCGTTGTTGACAGGAGGGATATTTATGTTGACATTATTCTCTTCCCGTTCATTCTCATCTTGATTCTGATTATTGCGACGACTGGGTTCTCCTTGGTGAGTTGTCAGTGCTGCAATTTGATGGTCATGCATCTCTCTCATCTGTTGCATGGCCATCTCCATCTCGAACTTGAAAGTTTCCTTCTGCTTATTCAGGGCATCTTCAAGCATCTTGGTTACTTGCTCGGCGCCGATCATGAATGACTCGTAGGGTTGTCCCACACTAGAAGCCGTGTCATCGGATGCTATAGCCGAGCAAGAATCTGAACCAGCATCTGACACTTCCTCTTCCAAAGGAAGTCCCTTTTGCATCCTTTGGTAATTCTTTCGCGTATTGATCCCTGATCGCGATCGAGTCATACGCTGTGATATTCCGGCAAACCGATCTGGGCCAAATTGTCGTGTCGATTTCCCTTTGCCGATCATATTAGCAGACACTTCTAAGTATTCGTCCTGCTGGCGGGCGAACTTCTTCCCACGAAAACGCCTTGGCTTGGAAATTCTTTCGAACACCGAGACTCTCCTTGGGGCTTTAGAACAGCAGCATTCTGATAATACCGCCTTGATTATGTTGGCACACGGGCAGCGAGGCTCCTTGTCTTGAGCGTATCTCTTTCAAGGCTTATCCATACCCCCAGCTCTATAGTACAACTCGTCAGTTTGATAACTGGAGTAACTCATAGAGTGTTGGCATGACTTC
>BQKN01042225.1:0-41009 GCA_022839385.1 Asparagus kiusianus | reverse complement strand
AAAAAGTCAATAAATGATTGGTTCACTTGATATATTTAAACAATCTAACTAAATCTAGTTTCTACTTAATAAAATATTTTTACATATAACTCCAAAGTAGATTTCTTAGAAAAATCCTTTCATTATAGTTATACAAAATCAAATCTACCTTTTTAAATTAAAATTTTAAAAAGAACATGCTAACTCATTATTTTTAATAATTTTCAGGCTTCTTGATCAATTTATTTAAACATATATATATTTTTCAAGAACATACATATATATATATATATATTCCTTGGTGATTTTGTTCATGTAATGAGTTTTAGGCTAATGGATCCCAACCTAATTGAGCTTATATGGTTTTTTAGGCTTAACCACTTGGTCAACTTAGGCTTAATAAGATAGTAGTACAAAAGAGTTTTTATTAATGCCCATTTTTCACATTCTTCTCTTGTAAATTATTATTAATATTATTTAATATATACATATCTGTATGTGTGTGTGTATATATATTAAAAACTAATTGGATCAAGAGAACTTCAAAGAATTATTTTCTACTCAAGCTATACATGCAAAAATTTTATTTTTTTAATTAAATGTCTAAGTTGGACCATATTGAAGTATACTACTTTGAAATTTTTGAAGTAAGATTGTTTATGGTTATCATAAAAGGTTAACTTGAGGATAAAACTAACTAAAAATTAGAAAATCTAAAATTTATCAAGTAGATTAATTATTAGTTAACTCTATCAAGTTGGCAAGTGACAACTTCTTTTAAGAGAATGAAAAGAAAAGAAAATATAAAATAAAAACAAGAAGAAACAGTAAAATAAAGAGAAAAAATAACTAATACCCACACTTGAACTTTACATTGTCCTCAATGCAAACTCCATAATGCATAAGGTAATTAAATCAAATAATAAAGGAGGCATTTACATTTGTTCAGATAATTTAGAGTAATAATAACATGATAAAAATATGAAATTACTTTGATATGAGGAGGATGTAGCAATTTTTTTCTTTTTTCTTTTCATCATTTTTTCAACTTTTTTTATTTTTTTATTTTGTTTTTTATTTTGTTTTTTATTTTGTTTTTTTATTTTTTCCCAAAAGAATAAGAAACTCTCAAATGAGAGAAGAATAAATTCTTATTATTATTATTTTGAGACAGAGTAAATATATAGAATGAAAGATTGAAAATAAAAAGCACTACATCAATTCTTAACTTATTGTTAAAAATTCTAACTCAGATTTTAAAGAAGTCCAAAATTATAAACTCTATGATGTGCTTAAATTTTGTACTTTTGAAGGTTTTCAATAAATTCTGTAGCAATTGATGGCAGATACATTGTTTGATAACAGACATCAAAGACAAAGCTCACAACTTCAGGAGATACGGCTAGATAGAGGTACAATATTTTCCCTTCTCTAGGTTGGCTCAACAGGGGTGTAGGCGTCTAAAAATGCCTATAGGTTCTCGCACGTGGCTCGAGACAGAGAGAAGATGATGAATGTCACTATCCGAGTCACAGAAGCTTATTTAACGTCGACAAGCGTATGAAGTGAGTCGACGAATCGTGTGAAGTAACAGAACTTCAGAATAACGAAAACACGAACTGATCGGGAGCAACGCGTCACTTACGAAAATACAAAACGCCTCTCGTATCCCATCGACTCCACATGTCATTCAACCATGAGAGCTTGTAGATCTTCTTGTCAGCTTTTCAACGCATATTGAATCACGTAATTCCGAGTTCGGACGACAAAAATACGACGAAAACGGACGGGACACGCAGAACGGTGCCCAGAACCAAAGCTAAGACACTGCAAGTGTCTCGACCAACGCTAAGACACTGAGTGTCTCAGCCTTGGCCGAGACACCGCGGGTGTCCTAGACCTAAAAAAATATGTTTTGCTGTTTTTCGATCGTTAACCACTTGGATTTGTTTTAACTGATCTAATGTCAGCCAAGAACATGATAAAATGGTTGCAACTGAGGATAAGAGCAAATCATTCATTTTTATCCAAAAACAGGGCTTCTGAAGCCTATAAATACAGCCCTAGGACCTTTATTTGCACAGATCTGGAATTCTCGAGCGTTGGCGAAGCCCAGCCGAATTGAAGACTGAAGGAGCACGAATTTTACAGGAGAGGAGCTCATCAGATCTATAGTTCCTGGTTCCTTCCCTTGAGATTGTCCTGTTACGATGATCTCGAGAAGAGTAATTATCTCGTTGTTGCCGAGATAATTACTTCGGTTTCTTGATTCCTTCGCCAATCAACAAAGCTCCGGATCGATCTGATCATTTGGTATTCCATGGATATCAACATCCCCATCACAGGCCAAGATCCCACGCAAGCAACAGAGAATAAATGCTTGTTGTTATTGTTTAAAAGAAAGTTGTAATCTTTGTTGAAAGTTTTATAAAACGACTATCTCTTTGAGTTTGTTTTAATCGTTTAAAGTTGTAATGAACTCATCAATGAATAAATCAATTTTCTCCCCAAACAAGGGGCTTGGTGCTGACGTATCTCTTGAGGTCGTTGCATTCATGGGTCCAGTTCTTGCCTTCCTTTAACTCATTGCTTCCTCTCAGAGTTTTGAAGAAGGGGAGGCTCCTTTCAGTAGATTTTAAGAGAAAGCGGCCTAATGCAACTATCTTCCCATCTGGACATCCTTCAGTGTGCGGGGTTTGGGTAGTTGCTCTATGGCGGCTAGCTTCTCAGGATTGATCTCAACGCCTCTCTGAATGATCATGAAACTGAGGAATTTGATCGATTATACTCCAAAGGCGCACTTGGCTGGATTAAGCTTCATACGGTAATGTCAAAGAACATAGAAGGTCTCTTCAAGATTTGCTATATGGGATGAGGCCTGCTTTGATTTTACTAGGATATCATCCACATAGGTTTCGACGTTGTGGCCGAGTTGAGGCTTAAAAATTTTATTGACCAATCTTTGGTAGGTGACGTCTGCATTCTTGAGATCGAAAGACATCACTTTGTAGCAATAGGTTCTTTGGTTTGTAATGAATGAGGTTTTCTCTTAATCATGTTCTGCCATGAGCATTTGGTTGTAACCTAAGAAAGCGTCCATGAAGCTCAAAAGTTCTTGACCCGCATTCTCATTGAGTAGTTGATCGATTCGAGGGAGGGGGTAGCTATCCTTCAAGCATGAATTGTTAAGATCAGTAAAGTCTACACATATCCTCTACTTGTTATGAGCCTTCTTCACCAGCACCATATTGGACAGCCACTTTGGGTATTAGACCTCTCGAATGAAATTGGCTCTAAGAAGTCGGTCCACTTCATCTGCAACTACTTTCTGTCTCTCTGGGCCGAGATGTCTTCTCTTTTGTCAAACTGTCTTAGTGTGTCAGTCGACTGAGAGTTCATGGCCATCACTTTGGGGAGAATCCCTAACATGTCTTTAGACCCCTAGGCAACATCGGTTTTCGCCAATAGGAATGCAATCAAGGTTTGTCGTTGAGGCTCGACGAGACTGGATCCAATATTCATCTTCTTTTCACTATACTGGTCGATAGGTAACGTATGGACGTATTCAACAGGAGTCATCCTCTCTCGCTCGAATGCTTTCTTCATCTAGAGGCATGTCTTCTCAATAGACGGGGTCTCTAGTACTCCTTTTCCCTTTATTGAGAGCAGGTAGCAGGATCTAGACTTCTTCTGGTTGCTTCTGGCAATTCTGACACTGTTAGGAGTCAAAAACTTACCATTTGGTGGTAAGTGGAGGGGACTACCCATAAATTATTAAAGACAATTCTTCCTAGGATAACATTGTTTGCTAACTTAAGGTTCATTACTAGGAATTGAGTCTAAACAGTGGACTGGCAAGGGTACCGGCCGACCATTAGGGGAAGAGTGACCATCCCTTCAGATAAAAGCGAATGCCCTATGAATCCATTGAGTGGACCCTGACAAGGTTGTAAATAGGACATATCAATACCCATCTGGTTGAAGGCATTGATGAATATGATGTTCGTAGAACTCCCTGCATCGACCAAAATCTTTTTGACCTGTAAATTATTGATTATGGCTGAGATGATTATGGGGTCGTTGTGAGGCATCTCAACGCCTTTCAAATTCGAGTCACTGAAGGAGATGGGTTGATCGGCCTTCGGCTTCTTATCACACACATTAACTTGCAACGCTCGCCTAGCATACTTCTTACGAGCATTATTGGATTGTCCTCTAGCAGCGGGCCTACCACTAATACTGTTAACAACCCCTCTATTATTGGGTTCAGTCGGTCGAACATCTGGTGGTGGCTAGGGGCAAGGTGACCTGGAATAGGGCCTCATGTCAGCTTTTCCAAAGCAGGCCTTCTCTTGTCTCACTGGGAGACTAGCCTCTTCAAACATCCTCTTTGTATCAAGTATTTAATATCTCTCTGAAGGACTTGGTAATCATTGGTAAGATGGCAGTGGTCTTGATGATACCGACAATATTGTCTGGTGTCTCGAAAACTGAGGATTCGACTTCATACGAGAAGGGGGAAGTTGTAATGCCCCTCCTTCTAGACCATGTAGAGGGCTTCTATGAGAGAAGTGTTGAGGGCTTAGATACAGACCGACATCAGGGACTTTCCCCAAGATCTCTTCATTGCGGCCTGAGCATGAGCCACTTCAGTCTCCTCCAGGGCCAACAAGGCCTCCTAAAGTTTTGCATCTCAGTACTTCTGTGAGAGCAATTTTGGCTGTTATCAAGAGTTCCAAGCGATGCATTGGCAGCCCCTCCGATTGAATCATGAGGTGCATTAATGCACATTACATCCAAGAGACTTTTCAACAATGTTTGATAGCAGGCATCAATAGTTCGACCCCCAACCATTGACAGATGACCACGAACTCCACTACAGTCACGATTGAGTTTGGTTTCATCTGCATCGCTGAAACACCTAAAGCTGTGAAAACACAGCGAAGGAAGGAATGTAGGGGTACGGGCAAACCACACTCTAGATGCTTTATGTATAGCGGAGCCCAACTAGCATCATGGTCAAAAACTACCTGCGACTTCATGAACGCCTTGTGAGACCGGGGACATCATTTTTGATACAATGACCTTAATTGTGGCAGCACCACCTTTGAATGGAACATCTCCAACTGACCCTGATGAATGTTAAGAGTGGAAGATACCATCAAAATATCCTTAGAAGATCATCGGAAGAAGAGGGAGCAGAGTTCTCTTTTTCAGTTAAGATTCAAAGATTTTCACAAACAAACAAATCTCCCCTCATAGCCATCATACTTATAGATAGTTGGATCGACAGATGCCAACATCCCAATGACCAGATTAGTTTCCAGCCAGCGGCTGAGATAAACTCTAAAATTCAAAATAATCTCTTCAAAATCAAGGCAAGGCACACCTATCTGAAGTAGCCCCATAATGCTTGGATGCTTGAAGGTAAGGCACGTGGTTTCATGGAGGGAACGGAGGATTAGGGCTCGGATCTTGGTGGATGCGGATGTTGACGAGGTGTGGAGAGTTCTCACTGATTATGAGATGCTCGCTGATTTCATCCCTAATCTCGTTTACAGGTAAAAATTTTGATTCTTTTTCCGTTTAAGTCCCTGTTTATTTATAATTTGATTATGGGTGGCTGATTTGTTGCAGGTCATGTAGATTGCAAGTTTTCGTCAAGGTTAGTAATATCTGATTAGTTTGTTTGGGGTTTATTCTTGGTTACTAAATTGTGAACAGTTTGTTTTTGGTTTGGGAAATTTGACCATGAGATTGATCACTAGTACACTTAAATAACAATAATTGTAAGTGAATGTAGAAAACATACAAGATGGTAGTTTGATTTTTTATTTTTTTCCTTATAAATTCATGAATCTGTGTTTAGCATTTCTGTTGGGGGAACAATGTACAGTTTTAGCACGTCCTTAAGTTGGCATAGAGCGAGCTAAACAACATGTATTGATATTTCGTTAATTGACTAACATTGTAAAAAATTATCCCGGAGAGGCAATCCTGTAAATTTCAGGATATTGCTTGAAAATTAATCAGAATATGATGGATCCACTCAAACATAACTATAAATTGGTGATCTCGATAGCTGAATTTTTATTCACTTGTATAGTGTTGTTTCTTATTTGTCATACATTTGAGCTTTGTCCTTCTTATCAAAAAATTTGTGCGAATACCCTCTTGTAATTTGTTGAATATTGCTAAGTCCCCTACACCAAAGCACCCATATAGGGACAAAAATTGTTTGTAATTTGTTGAATATTGCTAAGCCCCCTACACCAAAGCACCCATACATGGACAAAAATTGTAGGAAATGGCAAATTGCAATTCAATGTTATGATGTTCATCTTTGATCATTTCCAACTACTTGATCTGGGATAGAGAGAATAGAATAGGGGGAAATGTTATAAAGTATAATTTCTAGAAATTGTGTCTACGGTCTCTGGTTTGTAATTGTAAAGAAAAATATGAATATCTCACAAGTTATAACTATAATTTTGTGGAAGTTGATCAGGAAGTTTAATTTTCTAAACGAAGAGAGCTGTATGTGGTATAAAATTAAAAAAAGAAAATAAAAAAGAGATGATTATGCCAAGTATACACTTTGAACTTTGAAATTCCCTGTAGCTTAATTCACCACTTGAGGATTCTCTTTTGGACACACGATATCTCATATTTTATTGTTATATAGTGTGAAAAATTATAATTAAATTATAATTATTTTCTTTGAAACAGGTAGAAAGTTTTTCATCAAGATTGCAGAAGCTAGACCCTCTGTACATCATACCCTTGCTGTCACTAGTATTGTTCCAGATCTTAGTGGTAAGCTCGTTCTCTTGTTATTTGTGGTTAATTCAATTCTATCAGAAAATACTTAAACATTTTAACTAAATAGCTTTTTAGTTGATGGGGGTAGCATTAAATCATTTTTAACCTAGTATTATAAAATTAAATCAATGTCGGGTCGATTGAATTTGATTATGGTTAACCTTTATCAAATTGATTTTTTAAATTTGGTTGTTTCATATTTTAATATTTTAATTGGTTGAATAACGGAAGATTATTAGGACACGGTTGAAATTCAAGTATTATCGAAGTACAAATTTTTAATTTATTGTTTGAATTTCTATATTGTTTTGATTTGACATTGTTTTACAGGCTTAAGCTGAAATAGCAAGGAGGAACCGCGATGCGCCCCGCAGTTACGAGCATCACGGGGGCTCCAGGTCCTTCAGCCAGCATTATCATCATTTGGTGCTTGAGGTATATAATATATTAGCTTTTAAGTTGTCAATTTGAGTATAATTTATGTGTTATGGGTTAATGATATATTTGAATAAAATAGGGAAGGGGAGATCTAGGATATTTTGCAGATCGTATTTTGACTTCCTAGAGCCCGAATTACGCCGATGAAGAGAAGAAAGTGAAGAACCAGGATCTGGTTGTAAGTATAATTCATGTCGACTCAGTCTCAGGAGGCTCAGGAGGCATATAGGAGACGATTTATGGCAGATCAGGTAATATATACTTTATTTTTTTAAATTAAATGAATTAAATATATAATTCTTACTTAGTTATGAATATGCCATGTGACTAAATAATATCACACACACCGATAAACACTGTTACATACAAACCCTAACTCTAACCCTAACATAAAGCCCAAAATATATACGTATAATGTTTTTTATATGATGGTGGTGTTGATGGTGCATGCGTGTGTAGTGATGGTGGTATTGGTTGGTGAAGTTAGTTGGTTGTGGTTGTGTTGTTGTGGTGCGTGCGTGCATAGGATTGGTTATGTGATCGGTTGGTGGGTGGTTTGGTCATGGTGGGGGAGGGAAAGAAGTGGAGATTTGGTGATGGTGGTGGTGATGGAGGGGGAGGGGATGGGGGGTTAAGTGTGGTTGATGGGTGGGGTTGGGAGATTTGTGGTGGTGGTGATGTTGTGGTGGTGTTGTGTTGTGTTGTGGTGGGCGTTATTTGATTGGTTGGTGTTTGGTTTGGTCGTGATGGGGGAGGGGGAGGTGTGGGGATTGGGTAGTGGTGATGGTAATATAGGGGGAGGGGGTGGTTGGTGTGGAGTGCGGTAGGGGCTTTGGTCGTGGTTGAGGAGGGGGAGGAGTACGGATTTGGTGCGTGTACGAGTGTGTGTGTGCGTATACGCATGTATACGTGTACATAAGAATATGTGTGTGCATATAATACATAAGAATATGCCATGATACTCTCTTCAAAACATATAATACATAAGAATATGTCATGATACTCTCTTATTATTATACTTGTATGTCATGCCATGTTGTTAACGTTTGATTTATATTTGCAGGCCTGGACTTCTATATAAGGTGGAGTTGGTGATGAGGAGGATGATGATGATGATGATCAGGGGACTGATTTGTTTTTTTACCTTTGAAAATAATGAGTGTGTGCTGTATAAACAATATTTTTCATGGTGTGTGTTGTATAAACAATTTTAATTATGTTGGGATATTTTTATTAAAATATATGTGTTATATATGCGTCGGAATGAATATTATACTGCTGATTGAATATGGTTTTAAATTTATTATATTATTGTACAGGTTTTTTTTAATTTGTAAAATAATTTTTAAAAAATATTAGAAATATTTAGCCACGGATTAGGCGTCGCTATAGACCCTTTTAGTGACGAAAAATCCGTTTCTAATAATTTTTTTTCTTTTTTAAAAAAATAGAACGACAGATTTTTCCTAATTTTTTATTGCTGACTTTTAGCTACCCTCAATGTACGGACGGTAATTTAGCGACGAAATTTTATTTTTTTCGTCCCTAAAAGTTTTAGCGACGGATTTTCGACTTTTAGCTACGGATTTGTCCGTCGCTAAAAGTCCTGTTTCTAGTAGTGATACCTCCCCTTACTCTCTCTCCGACCAAATAAGAACCACAAAAAGATATATCCCTCATTGCACGTTATTAAACCTTACATTATCTTATCTTCCCTCCTTGTACATCATACTAAACCAAGACTAAAGTGGTTACATAAAAGTTTGCCCGTTGTTACATAAATTTTTGTGGTGCGGATCTCATGAGGGACGATATCTTTCAATGCGCTCCTTGAAGTATCCACACAAATACCAAGTTTTTCAACAAATGGGTATCATGTAGGGGTGCATTCAGCTCGGATATGGCTCGGATATGATGCCTATCATATCCATATACGCTTACTCATTTCGGATACGGATACAGATACAGATATACCTCGGTAAGAAAAATTCATATCCATATCCGCTAAAATCGGATACGGTTACGGATATACATGCAGATATCTAAGCGGATATGCATGCAGATACAAAACGGATATGAGAAAGCTAGATAGTATTGAGAAAAACATAGTTCATGTGATACAAAAGAGTTCGTTACTATGTTCATTATAACTGAAAAGTTAAGATTAGACATCTTGATCATCAAAATTAACCGCAAATCCATAATCTAAGAATCGAAACTATCATAAGAGTATGATTGATATGTATTCGGATATTTTGGATACGGATACGGGTATTTCACTATAAAACAATATTCGTAACCATATCCTATCGGTTATAAATTTGAGTAACCATATACGTATCCTAACGGATACGGTTACTGTTATTTCTTCGAATACGGATAGGGTTTAGCACCCCTAGTATCATGTCGTCTGCCCTGGTTTTGTTTCTTTTGGTCCGAGCATGATATGCACGTGCAAATGGACATGAGAAGGAAACAACGAACATAAACTAGAATATATTTTATAGCTGTCAAAGGAATTTGCTTAATGCTTACTTATTAGCAGAGTTCTTTACATTTGTCCATTCCGCAGGTGGATTTGGGGGAGGCGTTGAGCGCATTGAGGGTAGGGCTAAACTAAACGAACTAAAGTATTATTATTTTATTACTATTTGCCCCCTGTTGCGTTTTTCCAGCATGCAAACATAAAACCATATGTGACTTTTCCCGTTACGAAGCGGTCTTCACTGCTTTAGTACCTGACTTGCACACTCCACAACCGCAACTTCTATCGTTATCAGATGGACAGAAATATTGAAAACACGGGAACCACTTAAAAATAATGCACAGCGTGCGGACCGACTGCACCCATTCTTTTCTCATTTGGCATCTTTTGATGAAATTTGTGATTTGGTGTGGAGTCTGATGAAAGATTAATTGGTCAGGAAAATCTCCAGTGATAGGTCTGGAAGATGGGGATTAGGGTTCACGGGCTTGGCGCGAATTTAAAATGATGAGCATTAAGCAGTATTTCATCATAAACATGGACATTCGCGACTTTTACTCTGACATCAACTGTTGGACGATAAAGATCTGACCTGTAGGGTTCAATGGGCATAACTTGCTAGCCAGAACAAACAATCACAAAGAAACTAGCATGCAATCACAATAAGAAAGGTGAGATTTACGTGGTTCGAGAATATGCTTATATCCACGAGAGAAGGGGAAGGAAGTCCCTCTAGCTTTATTGAACAAAAACCCTCTATAGCAAATTCCCCCAAGAATTGATCTCTCTTCTTCTCTCTACCTTAGTCTCTCTCAAAAGTGTCATGCATAAAAAATAAATCTATTGTTTTAGAGATTAACTATTCGGATCATTTCAAAGAATTGACATGCACCTCTATCCATGAACAACGGTTAGGAAACAATGGGAAACAGTCACACCATAAATGGTAAAATGCTTTCATGAATCACCCAGCTACTAACTCTTAAAACACATATTTAGAGGAGGAAGGAGAAAACTACAATATTCTTTTCTCTTATGTTTTTTAACAATACGTTCCTTTTTAAAGAGAGAAATGATGAAATTCTGATCCAATCAGAATTAAATATCTTATCTCTAAAATAAGATAAATCACACTTATTTGGGTGTATTTTTATCCAACCAAACTAACATACTCCCACTCACACAAATGAGAGGGTGTCATCCATAGCTAACCGAGTCATTGACTCCCTTAGTTAAAAATCCTCCAAAGAATCTCCTTCCTTATTAATATTGTATCTTTATGTCGTTAGTGTAGCGTGGATTGTTGAGAGCCAACAAGTGAGTATCCTTGCAGCCAAATTCGTTAGGATTGATACAATGATCTCCCTATAGAAAATAATTTTAAACAAATAAAAGTGTAAATATGTAGTATCTCGTACCACTAATCTGATCAATTATGTCTGCTCAAGTACCTTCAAATACTCGAAGAAGAGTACATGAACATCCGGGTTTGCCCTCGATTCATCCATCTTAAAGCCTTGCCCCTGGAATAAATAAGAGTTGCACATGAAATGTAATTAGGATCAATTAATCTTCCTTTCGCCCTAAATAGTTGAATATGTTAATCACCTTCTTTCTTGACACTATCGAATATATGCGGTATTGTCTTATCAAAGTAGCCAAAGTAGCCAAAGTACCAGATGCTCATAATAGTCTAAAGGTATAGTGTCTCTAAGGGTACAGTGACTGACCTCCATCACTGATGGTCGTCTATAAGGGCTCACACAGTGAGAAAGCAGGGAAATCCATCCCTCAACCTCCTTATATCTAGTCCAAAAACACATCCTATGACTATGTGCTATGGTATTATTTCTCTCTCTCTCTCTGAGAGCATACATCATCAAATAAATGTCGACTTGAGTCCTATTGCCTATAATTAACATTTTTAGCCATACTGACCCCACAATATGCTTGGAATCTAACGGGTGGTAAATGTATACCTATAGAATTGCAAGTGCACAACCAATCAAATTATAGTATAAAAAGTTATCGTTCCCACAGGGAAGGCGTTTGTAGGAGAATATCAAAATTGGTTCTTATGTTGTGTGTATAACAATTAGAAGTGATGAATATGATTGTGGAGAGATAGAGAGAGTGAGAGTGATTATGTGTAAATAAGTACAAAACGAGATTGAGTGTGGATAGATAAAAAGTAGATGTGATAAAGAATAAATGTAATCAACAAAGAAAAAAAAAGAAAGATGATGATCAAGAAACAAATAAGAGAAAAATCAAGAATTAAAGGAAAAATTAAGAAAGTAAGAGATGGAGGATTCAATTAAAGATATGAGGAATCATATCTAGAATTGAATATACTAGCTAATCTCACTTATAAAATATGAACAATTCTCTTTTTATTGTTAGGAATCTTAACCCCAAGATTAGTTTATTTTGAGGATAACAAATATTATATGTTGTGTGTATTATGTGCTAACGTTTGTTTTGTAGTATCAGAGCTATATCAACAATTATATTCAAAGAGATACTCAAGAAATAGACGAGTTCAAGGCAAAATGAAGTAAAGAAGAAGATATACTTTATTGTCTAAATGTAATTTTATATTTTCTTTGCTTAGAAATTTGTACAAGCCTTGATCACTCACACACATGCACACACATAGTGTTATAACACACTAATACATGCTTAGTGTGTTGATTAATAATAGAAATCCCCTATGTTAATATTAGAGTTTATAGATATTGAGTGAGTCTTAAAACATATCATTTATACCCCTTAGAAATTAGAATCTGAAAAACTCAAAAGATCAAAGTTGTAGGTTTCTTCAAGAGATTTCCAACAAATATTAAATCACCTCATTCCGATATCGGATGAGAAAGTTATAGTCAAAACACTAAAAAAAAAATTCCAGAATCTAAGTTTACAGTGTAGTTGACTACTATGCCTTGTAGTCGACTACTAAGCAATTTTCTGACTTCACGGAGTCTGTTTAGACGCAGTGTAGTCGATTACTATGACATGTAGTCGACTACAGATGCAGTTTTTCCAGATTTCAGGTTTTGAATAAGTGACTATTTATAGCCGTTTTGTGTACGTTTTTAGGAGTTGAAAATTTATCTTTTCAAGGGCTATAAATAGGTTATAAGTTCAGAAATTTGCACAACTAATTCATACACATAAGATCAAACATTTGTGCATATTCACTCTCTAGTTTTTTAGATTTTCATGCTAAGTGTTTAGAAAAAGAGAGTTTCTGATATTGCCTTGGTTCCAATCATTCTTAGAGATTGTATAGGCAATATTCAGAGAGTTAAAAGAATCCTAAGCCACTACTGCACTTCACTATATATTCAAGGATTATAGGATCAATTGTGTTCTTGCTTCAAAAAGGATTTCTCTCGGGTTTGAGAGGGTTGATCACTTGGTTTAGAGATTGGGTGGCAATTGGCATGGTCTTGTCAATTGGGTTGCAATTTACATGGTCTTGTAAATTGGTCAGGTTTGCCTTTGATTTTGTAAGTTTATTCAAAATCATAGTGGAAACTCTTAAGCGGGATTTGTTTGGGGACTGGATGTACACCGGGGAGGTGGAACCAGTATACATGCTTGTGTTTGTGATGTTTATTTTCTGAGATTATCATTCTTTCTTTGCAATTTATAATCTACTTTGCATAAATTTTAAAAGAATATTATTCACCCCCTCTAGTGTTCTAGTGTATCTATTTTAGATCCTACATTTATCACATTTCACTTTAGATTTATTAAGTATAAATTATCAAACCACTTAAGGAAAGTATAACCTATCAAATTATCATCTAAGTAAAATTAATACTCATGAAAAGAATAACAACCAAATAGTAATTCTAGAATTCCTTCTACCAATTAGTTTTTTAGTTGAATATCCTAAGCATGAAAATTTTAAGTGTAAGAGAATGATTAATAAATTATAAAACAAATAAAGCTAGTTTCATGTAATTTTTAGAGTTCCTACAAGTATTAATTCCACGTCTAAAGAAAAGACAATTCCCGAGAGAGTTCTAGCCTCAAGGTAAATCAAAAATAAAAATAAAAATAAAAATAAACAAAAATAAAAACTAATCCCGAGTGGGTTCTAGCCTAGAGGCGAATAGTGTAAGAAAATAAAATCTAAAAAACAAAATAAATTACGTGAACTAAACTACAAAAAAATGTGAGAATTAACTACGAGAATTTAAAGCTAGAAAATAAAGAGATGAAAGTAAATCTACTCTATAAGTACGAAAATAAATCTAAGGCAAGAGGGTTCTAGCCTCTTGGCTATTTAAACAAGAAAATAAATAAAGAAGACAAATTTATCAACAAAGAGGAAATTTACATCCCAAGAGGGTTCTATCCTCAAGGTGAAAGCAAACCTCCATCTTGATCTTGATCTTGATCTTCATCTTCACCATCAAATAAAGAGAATAAAAGAAAAATATGAAGAGGTGGAAAAAAATCATTTATTAATTGTAATAAAAGAAAAATAGGAAGGTCTTCTCAATTAAGAGTAACCCTCCTTTCTAAATAGAGTTACAAAATTTTTTACACTTTCAACCCCTCACGCTCTACCCCTATTTATAGTCTACAGAAATGAATGAGAGCCATTGGATTAAACTTGAGCCCCAAGCCAAACAATTTTTGCCTTTGATTTTGCTACAGTAACAAGGTATCGATAGCGGTATCGATAGCTTGATTTCTTCATTTTCTGGCTGATTCTTCTCTTGGCTTGGGCTTTTGGGTTTTGTTGAGAGATGAGATCTTAGGATTTTATTCAATATTTCTTCATTAGCCTAAAATTTAAAATAAAAATAATTATTAGTGGTATATTTATTCATGTAAAATAGATAATGAGGGTATAAAACTATAATAAAAATATGATTATCAAATACCCCACACCTAAATTTTGCTAGTCCTCTAGTAAAGAAAGAAATTAAAAATCCTAAATTACTTTCGCAAGAATCATGGTTGTATTGCGTACAATAAGCCTTTAAACTTCTAGGTTAATCCTAGTGGATGAGTTGTAGTCTCGTGAGGGTTTGCAGTGAATATACTCATAAAATTTGATCAATTTACTAATTAAAGAAGTCAGTAAATAACTAATTTTACTTAATATATTTAGACATTCTAATTGAAGCTAGTTATTACTCAAGAAAACGTTTTTATATATAACTCTAAGGTAAATCTCCTAGAAAATCTTTTCATTATAGCAATACAAAACCAAGTCAAACTTAAAAATTTAATTTAAAAATTTTAAAAAGAACATGCTAACTCTTTATTTTAAGTAATTTTCAAGTCCCTTAATCAAAATTATTTTTCAAGACCATATATACAAATATAACTATATATATAAAAATATTTTTTTATTTCACTCTTTATTCCATGGTGATTTTTTTCTACTTTATCGGGTTTTCTAAGTGACCATTTAATGAGTTTGGGCCAATGAATCCTAACCTAATTAGGCTTAGGTCATTGAGTATTAAAATACTCTTTGGGTTTAATTATTCAGTCAACTTAGGCTTTATAAGATAGAATCATCTTTTTTTTTGTGCCCATTTTCTGCACTCTTCTTTTGTAAAATTAGTTTTTTTAATATATATGTGTATATGTATATATATTTTGAAAAATATGTAAATCAAGATAACTTGAAAAATTATTTTTAACTCTAAGCTAAGCATGCAAAATTTTTATTATTTTAATTAAAAGTCTAAGTTAAGCCTTAAGTAAAGTATACTACTTTAAAAATTATTTCTTAAGAAATTTATTTAGAGTTATCATAAATGGTGAACTTGAGTATGTAACTAACTAGGGATTAGAAAATTAAAAATTTATCAAACATATCAATTATTAGTTAACTTTATTAATTTGGCAAGTGACAATATCATTATGATTTTTTTCGAACGAAAAAAATAATGACATGGAAAGAGAAAAAGAAATTATGGCATAGATAGAAGAGAAAAAACAAAATAAAGAGGAAAATTAACTAGTTCCCACCCCCACACCTAAATTTTACATTGTCCTTAATACAAACTCTATGATACACAAAGTAAAGTAAATAAAAAATAAAACACTTACATTTGGTTGGCCGACCTAGATGATAAAAATCTGCAATTACCATTCATATTTGGAGGATGAACTCAAAAATTCATTCTTTTTTTCTTCAGGATATTTATTTTTTTATTTTTTCTCTTTTTTTCATATATATTTTTTTCTTTTTTCCCTCTTTTTTTTTCCTTTTTTTTCATATATTTCTTTTTTTCTTTTTTTTTTCTCTTTTTTCCGTTCGAAAAGAACAAGAAACTCTCAAATGATAGAAGAATAAATTCTTTTTATTATTATGAGACAAAATACAAAAAAGAAGATAGAATGAAGAGTTCAACATGAAGAGCTCATATTCTACATCGAATCCTACCTTATTGCTGAAAATTTTGCCACGGATTTTAAATAAATTCAAAATGATATAATCAATGATGTGCTTATTCCGAACACTCCAAGGTATTTAATGATTTCTGCAGCAATGTGAGCTAGGTATTAATGGTGTTATGCATTTTGAATTTCTTATTGAACTTAGATTCTTGTTTTGTGAAGGTTTGTATTCTAACAATCAATTCTTCTTTGACAATTTTCTCAACCCCAAGATTCATTGTTGAGGTATAAAATTTGGTTGTTGTTTATTTTCTAAAAATCTAAGTTTATCAAGAAAGAGTTCTTCAAAAGTTGTGTTAGAAGCATGTATTTAACACAGTTTGCTCATTTTGAAAGACCTGATCTGATTTTTCTAATGTCTCCAGCTCCTCATCAAAAATTTCCTCAAAACTAAGATACGACTCATCTTCTTCTTTTTCTTCTGGTCTTTCCTGAATATAATTTATTTTTAAAGGCTGATTATTTGGTTGGTTCCCTGAATTAAAGATGTTAAGATCAGCAGTTAAATTCCTAAAAGACAGCTTTATTTGACCAGTTTTATAGTTGATGAGATCATTAAAAGTGGCTAAGAATGGTCTTCCTAAGATGATAGGTATTTGTCCTTTGGAATTGGAAATGTGTTGTATTTCTAAGACTATAAAATCTATTGGAAAAATAAAATGCCTAACCTTAATCAGAACATTCTCTATCTCACCCATGTGGACTTTGACAGATCTATCAGCTAACTACAATGTGCATCTTGTTGTTTTTAGTTCACCTACACCTAGTTGCTGGTAGACTGAATAAGGAAGCATATTGACACTAGTCCCTGTTTTCGCCAAAAGTTGGGTTTGCTGTGGAATTTATTATATCTTCGTTCGATTACAACAAATTCAAAGAAATAGTCTTTTTATAAGACCTCTTTTACACAACAAATAGAAAATTACAACTCTTGAGAAAATAACACAGAAGTTGTTTATCGAATCCTGTTTTTGTGGGACTTTGCCTGTGCCGGGAGTGCTTTAGCTCATGGACCACCGGATCACAGATCGTGAAGGAGTTTACTGATTCTTCCTTCGTTTATCGAAGTGAGAATTTGAAATGAAGATCTTATCAAAGTAAGATAGTCGTTCTTCTTAAGATCAAGTCAAAGCCCGAACTCAAGGAAATCCAAGAACAAGTGTGTCTGCTCTCTCTCTGCTCTGAATTGCTCAGTAATGTGCTCCTTGTTCAGCCCCTCAAAAAAATCGATCTCAGGGGGTACTTATAGCCCCTGGGGAAAAAACTGTTTCCGAGACAGTGTTTGCTATCTCGGGCGGCTGAGACAGTAAAGACTGTCTCGGGTTCCGCGATAGTAAACACTGTCTCGGGTTCCGAGACAGTAAATACTGTCTCGGAAATCTTTAACCATCGGACCGTTTTCTTGTAACTGCTTTCCCACGTTTTAAAACTCCGTTATTTTGGCAGTTATCAACGTGATTCTCGCCCACGACGTTTCCCACGTTCTTGAACAGTTGGTGGCCACGTGTCGGCGGTTTAAAACAGTTTCTGAACTTTTGAGAACTGTCTCGTGTGCGAGACAGTAAAGACTGTCTCGCACGGCGAGACAGTAAAGACTGTCTCACATGCGAGACAGAAAAGACTGTCTCGCGTGCGAGACAGTCTATACTTGTGTCCTTTTTTGATTTTTGGATGACTTCCTTTTGAGCTGCGTTTGGATATCTTTCAGCATTTTTAACGCCTACAGATACCCCCTCCAAAGTGTTCTAGACTCATTCCTTTATAGAAGAGTCTGGGACACTTTGGATAAGATGGGTTTTTATTTGCAATCCCTTCAATACTTGATTGAGTAGATCATACGGAAGAACCCGTAAATGGCTTCAAATCTTGACCTCTTCATCCTTTGGTCTATTCAGTGCTTTGTAGAATAGATAAAAATTCTTCCGGTGCTACGTTTATCGCTTGACCGTTGTCGAAGTCTTGACTCGAAGCTGGAATTTGTATTTGTGAATTCAGCTTTTGTCATCAAATTGATACTGGATTGTTAATCACTGTATCAGTTCTTCATAAGAACACAGTTTATACTCATGTATTTTTTTGGAGTTTTCAAGGAATAGTTAACCTCATATACCCGTTGGGAGGTAGTCAGGTTATTCTTAAGAATATTCTAAGTGATATTCTCCAGAAACTTCCTGTTGAGGGTAGGGAAACAGTTTAGACTCGTGTACCTATTGGAGTATTCTGGTCTCTTTTTTGTTGGTAGAGATGAACCCGATGATGGAGAGGAAGAATTTTATATTCTATCTCCTGGTCTCTTGTTTGTTGGTAGAGATGAACCCGATGATGGAGAGGAAGAATTTTATATTCTATCTCCTGGTCTCTTGTTTGTTGGTAGAGATGAACCCAAAATCGGAAAGGAAGAATTTTATATTCTATCTCCTGGTGCAAAGGAAACTCAAAGTGGGATCTCCACTTAGAGAATCTGGATTGGTTTGAATAATCCTAACTGTCATAAGGTTTGATTATCCAATTCAAAAGTGGACATTTTGTTCGCAATGTAAATCGAAAGGAGATTTTAGTTGTGGTCCTAACTGTAGTAAGGTTTGACCAAGTGGGAGTTTTGATACGATCCTAACTGTTTAAAGGTTTGATCGTTCAATTTGTGGACCTCTCGTTCATGGAAGGAATCGAGAGGGGATTTTGGCTTTGGTCCTAACTGTTTAAAGGTTTGACCAAGTGGGAGTTTGATACGATCCTAACTGTTTAAAGGTTTGATCGTTTAATTTGTGGACCTCTCGTTCATGGAAGGAATCGAGAGGGGATTTTAGCTTTGGTCCTAACTGTTTAAAGGTTTGACCAAGTAGGAGTTTGATACGATCCTAACTGTTTAAAGGTTTCATCGTTCAATTTGTGGACCTCTCGTTCATGGAAGGAATCGAGAGGGGATTTTGGCTTTGGTCCTAACTGTTTAAAGGTTTGACCAAGTGGGAGTTTGATACGATCCTAACTGTTTAAAGGTTTGATCGTTCAATTTGTGGACCTCTCGTTCATTGAAAGAATCGAGAGGGGATTTTGGCTTTGGTCCTAACTGTTTAAAGGTTTGACCATGTGGGAGTTGGCGAAATTGATCCTAACGATTGAAACCAATTAATCAGTAGATGAATGATTTCAGAGTTTTGTGAGGGAAGATCGACTTGATGAAGTCATTGAATCTTATCTCAATGAAAGAGAACTCTAAAAATCACAGTGAAAGGGTTTTAATCATTTTGGACATAATTAAATAGCCACAACGGGAGGTTCTTAATCATTTTTTTCATGATTAAGGGTGGATTATTCAGATGATTGGTTTTCATCTTGAACAATCGATTAGTTTCGGGTTATCCTTAAGAATACCCTATATAGTATTCTCCAGAAACTTCCCGTTAAATAAGTTACCCTGAATGTACCAGGGATAGTGCTTTTTTAGGAACTTTTCGTTTGTGAGCAACGTTGCTGTTCTTGATATAGAATCAGGTCTTGGTTCCTGTCTTCATATTCAACTATGATAACCTCATATCCACCCCCAGCTTTCAGGTGAACCTAAGTCTAATCACATTTGGAAGCAACTTTTAACCTCTTATATCGGTATGAGGTTCAGGAAATAGTTTATACTCGTATGCCTTTTGGAGTTAGGGGAAACAGTTTATACTTGTGTACCCAATGGAGTGAAGGGAAACAGTTTATACTCGTGTACCCAATGGAGTATTTATGCGTCCTCATTTGGCTTGTTTTGCCGTTATGACGCCGGAGTCAATTAAAGCTTGGATTCTATTTTTGAGTCCAAAGCAAATCTTGGTAGAATGAAGAACCCTTCTGTGGTATGCACAGTAGTTTGGATCCGTAGTCCTTTTAGCGCCCTCCTGATCTTTAATAGGTGGCAGCTCAATTTTGTCATTAGCGAGGAGGTATTTCAAGATGGCTGGAGCTTCATCATCTTCGAAAGAATATTCCTTTTGGAATTTCGGATTGAGAGTTGCATTCGCAGCGGTTGTAGATATCGCCGGTTGATTTCTCTCAACTTTCTTTCTTTTAAGAAAGTGTTCAGCTTGTTCGCCACGTATTTTCAAATTTTTCCAAGTTTTGGATGGTACGACCCTCAGGGCTTCCAGGACATCGATAGAGAGATTATTATGGCATGTTTGCAGGATGAACTCCTCTGTAACAGGATCTCTGCAATTCATTGCCTTGTTGCGGAAGCGCTTGATAAAATTATCAACGGCTCTCCGTCTTTTTGTTTCTCATCCAGAAGGGTTCCGATTGACACTTCGGTGTCATTATCGAAGAAATTACTGAGGAACAAACTTTCTATGTCATTCCAGCAATTGATGCTCCCTGGCTTGAGACGTTGATACCAATCGAAGGCGGGACCACGAAGGGTGCCAACGAATGACCGGACCATTAAAGCCTCGTTTCCAGATATCATGCCCAAATGAGACTTGAAATAAATCAAGTGCTGAGTAGGCGCGCTCTTTCCTTCGAACGGTGTGAAGTCAATCAGATTGAACTTTACTGGGTATGGAATTGAATCCCATTCTTTTGGATAGGGATATAGAATACCCGTCTTTTTTAGTTCTTGAGCCGTCATCAAAGCGTTGACTTTGTTTTCAAGCTCTTTCATTTTCTTGTCATCGTCTATGTCTTTATTCGAAAGGCGTTGAGGAGAATGAGTTGGACCACTCCCTGTAAGAGGTGTTATTGAACCACCCCCAATATCGTTGTTGGGAGGATCCATTAAACCACCCCCAGCGTTATTGCTATTGGGAGGTGTATCAGTCATAATGACTTCATCCACTTCTGGATCACTGTCATCTACAATATTCTGAGTGTGGCGCCTGGATTCAGCTCGCTGATTGGACTCAGGAGGTTGAGGCCGTTGAGCTAGCAACTCTCTCATTTGTTGGATAGCCAACTCCATCTCCATCTTCATTTCAGCTCTAATTTCTTCACGTTGCTTGGCTAGAGCCTCTTGAAGTATTTGAGCGAACTGATCAGAGGTGATTGTGAGTACTTCTCTGGTTTGCCCTGTGCTAGATACTACAGTATCCGAAGCAATCACAGAACAAGTGTCTGAGAGCACATCCTCTGATGACATTCTTTCATGCATTCTCTTGTAGTCTCTACGTCTGATGGCTCCTAACTAGAGTCGGGACATCCGTTGAGCAATTCTTAAATTGACTTTTCCTCTCGGGGAAAAGTCGGGATTTGATTCACTTGAATGTCGCTTAGATTTTCCTTTATCAGCCATGTTGATGGTGATTTCAGGGAATTCGTCATCTTGGACACCTGATCTTCTCTTGCGGAAGTGTCTCGGTTTGGACTTCGATATTTTGGTGAAAAGTTTCGGGAGCACTGAGGCTCTTTACGGGATGACTCCTCATTTGAAACAGCCACATTCTGATAGTACTGTTCTAATGAGTCGCGCACAGGAACAATGAGAGCTCATTTCCCGGACGATTCTCTTTCGAGTTTTGCTCACACCCCCAGCTTGATAGTACGATTCATCGGTATGATTGTCGGAAAATCTTATCATCTGTTGGTATGACCCCCCAGGTATAACGATGTCTTTTGACAAACATGTCTTCTTCTGAGGATGTAAAACCTTGTTGGCATTGTCAGGACAACTTATTATTATCTTTGAACGATCCAAGGTTATGTCGGGAGTCACATGTTTAGAACCACCCCCTTGTGGGTATGAAATCTTAACGGGCTCCGAATGCTGGTTTTGTACAACTCCAGACTTTAGAATCCAAACTTTGCAGAATTTTGGTGGTTCTTTGGCCACCGTTTCCTTCTTCCTTTCTCGTCTTTGTTGTGAGAGAGCACGGGCATGAGCAGCGTTTGCACGACGCTTTTGTATACGTTCTTTGAGGGTCGAACGACTCCTTTTAACAAGAGTCCATTCATCCGTCGTTAGTTTAGCAGAGATATGAGTAATTGCTCGTTGAGATAGCTGAACCACTCAATGCCTCCTCGACTCTAAGTCCGCGTGATAATGAACTCCGTCAGTTTGTTCCAAGGCCTTAGCCATTTGGTGAGCGCGGCGTTGACGTTGTCTCTGATGAGCTCATTTCGTCAGTGCCGGCAGGCTTTGATTCAATGACTCTTTAACTGGAGAAGAGTCATCGTGAGCAGAGATGTTGCGAGTAGGATTCTCAGCAACAATCGGACATGAGTCTTCATCCGTAGCATTTGACAACTTAAAAAGCTTCAACGCAGATGAAATCTTCCTGCATTTACGAGGCGAGGAAGACTTTGCAGATGAGGATGACAAATACTCCTCAAACTTTGCTTGGTCGAACTCGTACTCGACCGTTGATTCAATCGGGATTTTGATCGGCTGCGACACGACGGTCTCGGTAGCGAGACCGTTGGCTCCCACTGTGATCGCCAGTTTGTTTTCGCCAAAAGTTGGGTTTGCTGTGGAATTCATTATATCTTCGTTCGATTACAACAAATTCAAAGAAATAATCTTTTTATAAGACCTCTTTTACACAACAAATAGAAAATTACAACTCCTGAGAAAATAACACAGAAGTCGTTTATCGAATCCTGTTTTTGTGGGACTTTGCCTGTGCCGGGAGCGCTTTAGCTCGTGGACCACCGAATCACAGATCGTGAAGGGGGTTTACTAATTCTTCCTTCGTTTATCGAAGTGAGAATTTGAAACGAAGATCTTATCAAAGTAAGATAGTCGTTCTTCTTAAGATCAAGTCAAAGCCCAAACTTAAGGAAATCCAAGAACAAGTGTGTCTGCTCTCTCTCTACTCTGAATTGCTCAGTAATGTGCTCTTTGTTCAGCCCCTCAAAAAAAATCGATCTCAGGGGGTACTTATAGCCCCTGGGGAAAAAACTGTTTCCGAGACAGTGTTTGCTATCTCGGGCGGCCGAGACAGTAAAGACTGTCTCGGGTTCCGAGACAGTAAACACTGTCTCGGGTTCCGAGATAGTAAATACTATCTCGGAAATCTTTAACCGTCGGACCATTTTCTTGTAACTGCTTTCCCACGTTTTAAAACTCCGTTATTTTGGCAGTTATCAACGTGATTCTCGCCCACGACGTTTCCCACGTTCTTGAACAGTTGGTGGCCACGTGTCGTCGGTTTAAAATAGTTTCTGAACTTTTGAGAACTGTCTCGTGTGCGAGACAGTAAAGACTGTCTCGTGTGCGAGACAGTAAAGACTGTCTCACACGGCGAGACAGTAAAGACTGTCTCGCGTGCGAGACGGAAAAGACTGTCTCGCGTGCGAGACAGTAAAGACTGTCTCGCGTGAGAGACAGTCTATACTTGTATCCTTTTTTGATTTTTGGATGACTTCCTTTTGAGCTGCATTTGGATATCTTTCAGCATTTTTTGACGCCTACAGCCCCTAAGTTTAAAACCACCTTATCTATGTAGGTATTAACAATAACACATGAAATGATGGGACAACCTAGATCTTTACATTTCAAAGGTATAAGCTTTGAGAACATATCACTGATATTGGCAGCCATAAAGACTTTCTTTGAAACATTTATTCTTCTCTTCTTAGTGCACGAATCTTTTAAAATTTTTACATAAGATGAGATTTGTTCAATTACATCTAAGAGAGGAATGTTGAGCTTAACCTGTTTGAAATTTTCTAGGATCTTCTCTTCTTGAGGGGAGTGTTTCCTAAGCCCGAGTCTATCTAGAAAGGGAGCAACTAGTTTAAACCTATCAATATTAGGCTCAGGTTCGGGTTCAGGTTCTTGGTCATCGGAAAGGGGTGATTTCTGGATCGAGTTATCAGAAGGAGAAGGAATTTGTTCTGGTTCAAGAGTTGGAAGCGTTCTAACTTGATTATCGACCTTCCTTCCTGACCGTAGTGAATGGATTGCATTCACTTAAGCTTTGTAGGGTGAATTAGATCCTGTGTCCTTAGGGTTGACCATGAGTTGACTTAGAAAATTTCTTTCTCTCTTTCACTCATGGCATTAGCTAGTTGACCAAGTTGGGTTTCTAATCTAGCTATGGCTTGAGTGTTGGAGTTGAGTATTTGTCCGATTGATTACATAAATAAATTCAAAGTGCTGGATGTTTGAGTCAACATATTTATGGTTTGTGTGGAGGCCTTAATTATGGTTTCCAAACCCTTTTCCAAAATATTGAGACGTTTATCATGATCCGAATTTAGAGGAGTGTGATTTATAGCTTGATGATGAAGAGACTGATTTGAATATGACAGATTTGGTTAGAAAATTTGTGTGAGAACTGAAAGAAGCGGTGTTTCCCCTAGGAAGTTATTGGTTTGAAGAGGAATGAAGTTTTAATTTTCGGAGTAGTTTTCCTGATTCCATGCAAAGTTTGGGTGATTTCTCTAACCTGGATTGTAGGTTGAAGAAAATAAATCATTCACAGAATGCTGCAATGCAGCGTTAACCTATCCTAGTGGTTGAGTGTTTCCTAAGAGAGGACATTCTTTTAAAACATGAGATGTAAAAAGATAGTTAAAACAACCTGAGGCAGAAACTTGATTGACTTGAGCTATGGCTCATTCTTTAATTTCTACAGCTTCTAACCTACGCTTGAGTAGCTATCTTTACTTCAGAGGCTATGTTTATCTCTAGGGACAGACCATTGGACTTGGGTTGGGGAACTGATGAAACTCGATCATCACAGTGTTCTCATTGCATGGTTTTCTCAAATAAACTCTCTAAAAATTCCCAAGCTTCTTTGGCATTTTTCTTCATGAATTCCCCTTGACATATTGATTCTAAGAAAGTTTTTGAAGAATCCAATCCTTCATAGACGATTTAGCATAAATGCTATTTATCAAGACTGTGGTGAGGACATTATAGAAGAAGATCCTTAAATCTATCAAAATACTTCCAGAATGGTTCTCCCGGGATAATTTTTAAATTTTGAATGATGTACCTAAGCTTAACCGTTTTATGGATTGGGAAAATTTTCTTTAGTAAAATGGTGACAAATTCATCCCAAGTTAAGATAGAATTTGTGGGTAAGCTATACAACCATTTATTAGCTTTCTCCTTAAGAGCAAATAGAATAAATCTAAACTTGATCGCATCCTCAGATAGTTCCCTAATCTTAATCATAAGATAAACTTCCTCAAACTCAGAGATAAAGATATACGCGTCTTTGGTTTCATTTTCTAAGAATTTTGCAAGCATGTTTATGTAATACGGTCTAAGCTCAAAATTAGTTCCATTAAATTCGGGTAGCTTAATGCAAGATGGGATTACATTCCTAGTTGGATAACATATATCTTGATGAACAAGTGGATTAGTGTAGGCCATTTATTCAAAAATTCGCTCAAAATGGATTAAACGATTGGTATTGTCCCTAATCCAAGTTTGCATACAGCAAAATAATTTTTTTTAATTTATTTGAAAAAAATTCTAAGCAAAACAAATGTAATTTTTTTTAAAGAAAACTAAAAAATCTAAAGGATAATGAGAATGAGGAAAAAGGATAAAAGAAAAACCTAACTAAAACAAATAAAAAACAATCACTTGTGTCAATCACTCCAAATTCTAGGGTTAAGCCTAGACTAAACTTGACCAGCTCCTAACCAAAAATCCCCTTAGTGAAAAGATTGAAGTTTACTCGGTTAGTTAGCCAGGTAAGGATAGTACAACAAGGAGATCAAAGATTAATTAAGTACCTTGATCCTTGCGGATTGAAGTAGTGATTCATCTTTCGTGGGTGAAACAAAACTTCTGATCGAGTCGTTTCTTCACTATTTTGCCTTCCCGTTGACTTGTATGTTTTGTCAACTCACTTCATACGCTTGTTAGCTTCCTCATGGCATCAGATAATCCTCGTTCACTTGGATAATGATGTTCATCATCTTTTTTCTATCTCGAGCTACGTGCGGGAACCTATAAGTAATTATTAACGCCTATAGATACCCCCTTCAAAGTATTTTAGTCTCGTTTTTTTATAGAAGAGCCTGAAATATTTTGGATGTGATAGGCCTAACCTTTAATCTCTTTAGTATTTTGTCGAGGAGATCGGTTTAGAAAGACCTATAACTAGCTTTAGTTCTTGACTTCTTCAGCTCTCAGTCTATTTAGTATTTTGTCGAATACCTAAAATTCTTCTGGTATTGCGTCTGACCATTGTCAAAATCTTGAATTAGAACTAGTGTGTTGGTTTCTTAATTAGCTCGTGTCGTTGGACTAACATTGAACTGATTATCTATGTTGGGGATTTATATTTGAATCATGATTGAACTCCCTGAGATTATCCTTTGACCTAGAATTAATTTGAGCCTTGTTTCGGTAAAAATTGTTAATGCATCAACTAGCATCGCAACGCGTGGCATTGACTTTTATCACAACGCGTTGACCGGTGTGAACATAGTTTATACTCATACGTCAAGTAGAGTCTACACCGTTTAAGCTCTTAAGGTATTGGAGCGGAAGGACCAGTTTATACTCATATACTCCTGAGAGTTTTGGGAATCAGTTTAACCTCGTGTACCCGTTAGAGGTTCAAGAAGATGTAGTTTAGACTCATATACTCATTTGAGTGCAAATACGGGCTTCAAATATAGTTAAACGGGTAAAAATATCCTATAACGGGAGAATACGGACAAAAAATAGCATTGTGGAATGCTCGTGACCCGTCTTAGGCATGAGAAACTATTAGTGTCTCGCCCTAGGCATGAGACACGAATGGTGTCTAGGGCCGAGACACACATTGTGTGTTGGTTTTAGGGAGAGAGAGAAAGCATGAGAGAGAAGGGAAGAGAGAGAAAATGAAGAGGAGAGAGGATAGAGGATAGGCTGTCCCTAGGAGAGAGAAAAGAAGAGGGTTTTGTACAATGGTCCTTCTTGTGTTCCCCCCCCCCTTTCATCCAAAATCAAAATTTGAGGTCCCTCTTATTCTCTTCTTCTTCCTCAACTTCATTCTTTTAGAACTACTCCAAACCCATAACTCCCAAACCCAAACTTCTCCTCTTCAAGGACTCTAAAACCCTTGAAGCTTTTGTCATTAAAAAACCTTCAACACCCTCATCTTCCTCCCCTCTATTCTTGGCCAAAATTCATTCTCAAGCTCAAGGATTGGTTGGATTTAAGATCCTCTTGGGTTGGGTTGTCAAGGCTCTTGATTTGGGTAAGCTTCTCTCCATAATTTTGGGTTCTTGAATTTATAATTGTACCTGACACGCCGATTTTTATTGCATGTTAGCAATGTCTCCACGACGATCGCGCTTTTATAGGAGTCGCTCGATTTCTCAGCATACTGAGAGGGAGGCTCCCACAGATTCTTCATATGGGGATGAGCTTTCATAGCTTTTGTAAATTTGATATTCTATGTGTTGCACCCTCATTTGTCTCCTTTGTGAATCATTCGGGAAGAACCGATGTCCTCTTTCGTAGAGATTAACACTTTGAACAACGTGTTTTGCTTAGCCGACGCACGTCTTAAGGCAAATGGGGTAATTTCATGCTATATTGCACTCTGTAAGGTGGGGTATATCGTCACGTTTTTTGCGTGATAATGTACATTATCCCTTGCATGTAAAAAAGTTGAAATCATCTCGCCAATTTATAAGGCAATGACTCTATCTCGCAAATTCATGAGATGAGTTCCACTCCTTGGAAATTTTTCTAAC
Source organism: Asparagus kiusianus (assembly GCA_022839385.1). NCBI lineage: Eukaryota > Viridiplantae > Streptophyta > Magnoliopsida > Asparagales > Asparagaceae > Asparagus > Asparagus kiusianus. Next base: position 13,225 of record BQKN01042225.1, on the reverse strand, counting down.
TGCGTGTTATTCGTTTTAGTTGACTTTCCCTCGGGTGTATTCTATCTTACGCATCAAGTGGTGGTAGCCGGGAGACCTTCACTACTACTGTCGACACACTGATCGTTGCCGCTACTCATCAGTTTAATCCGGATGGTCCCAAAGAGATTCATCAGCTAATACGAGATGGCGATCGTCGTACACTATGATGGTTGATTACCGATGCCCACTTACTGAAGATCCCAGTTCTACTCAGGCTTTAAAGAGACTGGATTATTTATTCGGTGATCATGTGGAAGATCTGGTTATGCTGACCCTCGAAGATGAGCATTGGCTGAACGATGACGGTAGAAGTTCACTATATATTCCTTCTATTTCTCAGCAGTACTCATTTGCATGCTTAGAGACGCAAGACGTTAAGCGGGAGATGTCTTGCCATCTCACGGATGATCATGAGCGAGTCTATAGTGGATTCATTATCCAGCAGAAGACCCTAGGTTCTGATGGATATGTTTACATTTGTGGCCGTCGACCAGGAATCTTGGGACTTGATACCGTACCGTCGGACGAACTATTGATAGCTGCCAACACAGTGAGGAATCGACTTGCCAAACTTGGTAGGAAACTCTCTATGAAGAAATATAGGTGCTATGGTTGGGTTCACTCTCCAGCAAAGAAGTGGTGGACTTGTATGACGAGCTATGTTCTTGGGCGCTGGGGTAATGAGCTGAAGCACAACAGATTATACACATCGATACGGGTTACTATGTACAGATTGTCGATCAGCAAATACCACTTCTTAGCATTGTTGGAGCTTTATAATCCAAATACCAACACTTTCTTGACCTGTAATGAAGAGTTAGGGTTAGCTCTTCATGAGATGCAAAAGATTTCTTGACTTTCGATGGGTGATTATCCATATCAGAAGTATTTTCCTTCTTACCGATAGTTGATGCAGTTGAAGAAAGCTTCCTCTGATATGTACGACACGTTTTGAGATCTTACGTGTCACTATCAGACGGCTCTAGTCAGCATAAGCCCCATGGAGAAGAAGAAAACACAGATAAGCCTAAAACAATTTGATGATTATTTGTTTCAGCATTTGGAGAGTAATTCTGATGAGGCGGTTTGTGAGTTAGCCCATCTGACTCCCTCAGAGATTAACGACCTGATTGAGAAGATAGGTGCTTAATCATTCACTACTTATGCTATTGAGGGTTAGTCTCCAGCGAGGACCAAGTTCCGTATATTCTTGTGGCATGCACAAAAGCGGATTTAGCCCATGACTCTTCTGGCGGGATATCTCGCCATTTGGTTGAAGAAGTGCATTGTCCCTTATCAGTTTTCCGACGCTTTGCCGATAGAAGTTCTCTTCTCAACCGTCTAGCTAGCTTACGAGAAGGATCTCTCCTTACTTCCAGTGATGGTCACTGATATTCACTACGGGCTTAGATATCTGGTTCATGGATTTACACAAATGGGTCCCAAGCCGTCGACCGAGATCCCTTCCGTCAAGGTCAAGCTCCCATATGAATATTTGATGACATGGCTCGTCCTTCATCGCCTCGAATTGATGTTAGCACTGAGCACCGCCAATACCTCCATGCCCCTCCTGTAATTATTAGAAGAGAGCAAAAAGTTTTCAAAAACTTTTACTGAGGCAAAGCAAGAGCTTCAGATCCACAAGTGTTGGGAATTCTTCAAGTATTTTCCTTATTTCTTTGGCCATTACGATGAGGTATTGATTGATGAAGAGAAGCCAGGAATAGGCCATACTTCCCGTGATGTAGGTTATTTCCGATGGTTGGTGAATATCCACCCTGGGTGTCTCATCTTTCGGGTGAAATGACATTGTCACATAGAGCCTTATTTACCTTGTCGGTTTTCTTATCGGTTTGATTATGACCAACTATACGTTGGTAACCCGAACTGAGGCTTGAGGACTGAGGGTGGTCTCATAGATGGTGTTCGAGCATGGCTCTGGTATTTGACATGTTGCACGGGTGCTACTTTTACTCTTCCTGCATCTAGGTGTAAGCCACAACTTACTTTCCTTAGCTGCAAGTGGCTCATTGCTGTAAATGAGCTTGTGAAATTGAATGACATTGCAGAGTTGGAGGCTAAAGATTTAGTTCAAGCTACTGCTAAGGCTGCCCGTGACACTGAGCTTTTGAAGAAGCAGGGGAAGAAGCCTGTAAAGCCTTCTCGCAAAGGCAGATATAGAGTAGATGATGAGGAGGAGCTCCTTCCTACTGATGAAAAAGAGGAGACTTCTGAAGAAGACCTTGGAGATACGGATATCGGATTTGAAGGCGATGAGGAAGAGATTTAGACAGGTCTGTCAAACTCTTTGTTCTCAGAATTACTAAGTCCAGCATTTGCTCATCGGGCTCAGCGATCTATCTTGCCTGAACCTCCACCGGCTCCACAAAAGCCAAAGAAAGAGGTTTTGTTTACTTATCCTAACAAGATGACTCTTGTTACCCCAGGTGGGATTGTTGAAGAAGAAGAGCCTCTTATTTTCCATCGCGCGAGATCCCAGTCCATCACTGAGGCTTCTGTACGGGTCGAGGTGCGTGCTAAATCCATGCAAGATAGATCTGTTACCCACATGGAGGCTCGATCCCCGAAACCACAAAAGACGGTGCGTAAGTCTTATGGCGATCCGCATGCTCACGATGCAGAGTTACGTGGTAATGTAGCTACTAGTGGAGAAGAAGGTAATGCTTCACTACTATATAGCTTTTAACTAGTTCTCTTATGGATTCTTCGGACTTAATCATGTCCCATGTTTTCAGGGGGTCGCGGAGAAGGTGAATTCCTGTACGACTCTATCTTCTCCAACTTTACCCATTTCGAAGGCCTGAGCTTCATACAGCAGATGTGTGAGTCTATTGATGAAGAGCCCATGCATGGCGGGGCTGCTGAAGATGTTAGCCAGGGTATCTATGTTGAGTCGAGGATTCTAAGTCTAGGTATATCTAACATTGGTAGTACACCATTCAAGTAGCAATTAAGAGAGTTAAGCAATTCAGAACTTGTTTTCCCTTTAATCATTTCCGTGCTTCATTCTCTTTTAGAAAAATTGAAGGATGTGGACACGAGTGTCGGGATAACAGAACCTTACCGCTGGAATATGGGGTTTTGCCGACGGAATAATAGCAACGGAAATTTCTGTTGCTATAACATGACTTATAGCGACGGGAATTTCTGTCGCTACTAGTCCGTCGGCAAAATAAATTTTCGACGGAAAAATCATGTTTAGCGACAAAATTTTTCCGTCTCTATAATGTTACCAACGGATTTTTAGTGACGGATAATTTTCATCGCTAAAAAGCTTTTTAGCGACGGATTTAGCGACGGAAATTTCCGTAGCTAAAAAGAATGATTGGGAAAAAAAATTGGGTGCGGGCGTGCCTAAAAAATTTGGACAGCCCGTGCCCGAGAGAGGGATTTATCCTAAATCCCTCTCTCATTTCCCATTTCCCCCTCTCTCTCTCTTCATCCCCCCCTCTCCCCCCTTCTCGTTCTCTTCACAAGCACCGGACCCGCGTCGCCGCCCTACCGACGAGCTGCCACCTTCCCTACCGACGAGCCGCCGCCTCCCTCTCTCTTTCTCTCTCTCAAGGTACTCTCTTCCCCCTCAATCTCTCTTTCTCTCCCCCTCAATCTCTCTTTCTCTCTCCTCCTACATCTCTCCTCTCTTCCTCTCTCTCGTCGGTCGACGCCGGCGGCCAGCCGACCAACGACTGCCGACATCGGCGGACGAGAGAGAGGCAGAGAGGAGAGATGTAGGGGGGAGAGAGAAAGAGAGATTTTTTATTGTGTAAACTGCAAATTCTTGACTGGTTCTATAATTTCAGAATTGTTTAGACTGATTTTAGCAGACTTTAAGGGAGGCTGTTTGCAAATCCATGATGATTTTGTAATTTTTAGAAGTCAAATGACTATTTTGTAATTTAAAGAATGAAGTTGTTTGCAATGCATGGGATTTGTGGAGGGGTTTATTTGTTAATGTGTGGAACTTCCTGATATTAGGAAACAGTTTGGCTGATTCAAATTTTCCTTTTATAATTTTTAGTTGGCTTATGATAGCTTACTTGTAAGAATAACGGATGTGGTTAGAAAATTTGCTGGAGTTCTTGCATATAGATTTGAATGAGGATAGAAGCTAAATCCATTTAGTTTGATGGCTTTCATCTATATTTTGGTTAGGTTTTGCTCTAATGTTTCATATCATTAGAAAAATATTAACCACAAGTTATTCAACAATAACTAAAATTATATAAATTGTTATTAATAAACAATAGGAAGTTAAAAAATATAAAAAATAGTTATATAAAATAGTTATATCATCAAAATGCACAAATTATATATGTTTTGATTATCACAAATTATCTTATATTTTTTTATCAAAATACTCCACTTCAAAAAAACCGTTCTAAATTATCCCACTAAAATTCACTTTCAAAATATTGTTCAACTTTAATAATTATCTTACTTAGTGTGAAAATGTTCCAATCAACTAACACTACCTTAGATTTTTTTAGTTCACCTACATCCCTTGGAATGCCATTCAAACCTTAATTAGGCATACTCTTTTTAATAGGATTCATCTTTACAAACCTAAATAAATTAGCATTGTAGCCTTTAGGTTTGAAACTTACCAGGATAAATATTGTGTTAGAGCTAAGAGCAAGGGCTATTCATAGAGACTGTAGAGAATTATCAAAGTGTGATTTTAGGGTTAGGGTTAGGGTTACGGTGAGGGAGAGGGAGAGGGAGAGGGTTAGGGATAGGGGTATGGCAAGGGCGAGGGTTAGGGGTTAGTGAGGGTTAGGGTGAGGGTGAGGTTTAGGGTTAGGGTTGGGCAAAAGCGAGGGCGAGGTCGAGGGTTATGGCGAGGGCGAGGGTGAGAGTTATGGTGAGGGCGAGGGTTAGGGTTAGGTAAGTGTTAGTGTTAGGTGAGTGTTACATTGAGGGTTATAGTGAGGGTTATGTTGAAGGTTAGCATAACTATTACATCGCTAATTATATAGAAACTGTACACACACATATTTTCGAGCAGTAGAATTCCCCGTCCAATAAATAATATATATAATCTCTTTATTTATTAGTCACATACGCGTACGGAATGGTTGGCGGATACGAGACCATCATGTTCGGTCCGAGCAACCATTTCATATGCGTATGTGATGGGGGGACTTATATATAAATATTTATTGGATCTGTCTAGTTTGGACGGGTTAGGTATTTAAACGTGATGTGTATATGTATTTACGTGTGTTCTTGTGTACTTTCATTTTGTCAGAGTTTTGGTGGTGCTTACTTATTGTTCTCCATGTATGTCGGAGGGATATTTAAGAGTATATCCTTTTCACTACAGTGTACTCGGAGAACAACGGATAGGTGCTGCCAAAATTTTGACAAAATGATAGTACACTTGAACACACATAAATGCATATACATGTCATGTTTACATACCTAATGGGATAGAAACCTTCCTTTGACAGCCAGTCACACACATTTGTCCTAAATTAAAATTATATATGTAGAGATATGCTCACTTCTATTAATTTTTAAATTCTAGATGCGGACAGTTCCTGACAAATCGTTCATGAGCATACCATATGATCGGAGGTATCTAGACACCCGATACAAGGATAGAATAGAAGCCTTCTTAGCCTACTCTGACACCAACCCTCTACGGTCGCTGAGCAGGTCGATTTTCTGTCATTGTAAGAATTGTAGGAATGGTAAAATGCTCACTAGGAGTGATGTAATTTGCCATCTGTCAATCAATGGATTTGATAGATCTTATGTATTTTGGAGTCATCACGGTGAAGGCGTCCCAGTGATGCAACTAGAGGAAGAGTTCACTAATGTCGACAATCCGACAGTTAACACGACTGATATGTTAGAAGATATTCTTGCCTCGCCATCTTCGAGTGATGTCAACACTACTGATATGTTTTAAGATGTAGATTGATTGATGAAACTTGTTGAAGAAAACGAGTCAACGTTATATGAGGGATGTAAGGAGTTCACAAGGCTTTCTTTTATGCTGAGGCTTTTTCATATCCAAATACTCAGTGGGATGGCTGTTATTATAGGCGTTTAAAAATGTCGAAAGATATCCAAATACAGTTCAAGACAAAAAGGAGATCATCCAAAGATCAAAAGAAACAGTCTTGAACTGTCTCGCACGCAAGATAGTGTTGACTGTCTCGCACGCGAGACAGTTTATAAGTTTTCAGAAACTGCTGAAGCAAATGCATAACATGTGGCCATTAACTATTAAAGAACATGGGAGACGTTATGGGTGAGAATCACGTCGATAACTACCAAAATAACAGAGTTTAAAACGTAGGAGATCAGTTACAGGAGAAACTACTGGGCAGTTCAGGCTTTCCGAGATAGTCATGGCTATCTCGGAAGCCGAGACAGTCACAACTATCTCGACCGCCGAGACAGTCCTAACTGTCTTGCAAGCATAAATCTCCCATGATGTTTTATTTTCAGTTAAACTTTCCTAGGGGTTATAAATATCCCCCTAGGACAATTACTGATGAGGATCGGAACACAGAAAGTAAATACAACAGAAAGACTTGAGCTTTTGGTGAATTTGAGCAAGAGAGAGAGTCTTCATTCCTCACAAATTTCAAAAAGGCTTTTAGTGATTCATTGAGATCTAAGCTTCGATTTGATCTTGAGAAGAGTATTCATCTTACTTTGATAAGATATTCACTAAAACTATTCTTACTTCTAAACAAAGGAAGAATCCCCAAAACCTCTATGATTCAACCAGAATCTGTGATTCGGTGGTCCACGGGTTAACACACCCCCGACACTGGCGAAGATCCCATAAAAGCAGAAATCGATAAACGATTTTTGTGTTATTTTCTAGAAAATTATAATTTCCTTATTTTTTCGTTGTAATTCATTATAAGGGACCGAAGTTTTAATGGATTCCATAATGAAAATGACTTTCATGAAAACAAAATGGCAACCACAGTGGGAGCTAACGGTCTCGCTGCCGAATCATTGTGTCGCAGCCAATCATTAAGATAATGGTTAACGAAGAGATCGAATATGAGTTTGTTCAAGAAAAAATTGAGAAATATCTATCATCCTCATCTTCAAAATCTTCCTCAATTCGCAAATACAGGAAGATTTCATCTTCTAAAAATGTTTTCCAGTCTTCAACTCCGGTGAAGGCTACGGATGAAGATTGTCACCCGATCGTTGCTAAGGATTTTACTTGCAACACCTCTCTCCAAATGATTCCTTTCTAGTTAAGGAGTCATTGAATCAAAGCTTACAGGTATTGACGAAGAGAGCTTGTCAAAGACAACGTCAACGTCGTGCTAGTCAAATGGCTAAGGCCTTGGAACAAACCGATGGGGTCTGTTATTACGTGAACCTAGAGTCGAGAAAGCATCGAGTGGTCCAGTTGCTTCAACAACAAACCACTCATATCTCTGCTCAACTCACGATGGAAGAATGGACTCTTGTCAAAAGAGCTCGTTCTACCCTAAAATATCATATACAGAAGTGTCGTGCAAATATCGCTCGTGCTCGTACCTTTCGTCAAAAAAAGCAAGAAGGGAAGAAGGAAATGGTGTCTAAGGAAGCACCAAAGAATCGCAAAGTTTTGATTTCCAAATTTGAACTTGTGCAAAAATCGGATCATCGGGACTCATCTTTCAATCACGGCAGTTGCCACTATCGCAACCAGAGAGAAGCTCCCAAAGTCTCCCCTTCAACCCCATCAACGTCCATTCCTGGCTCGTCTACTACAAGATCATAATGGCGGATCGCCTCAATCTCTTATTTGACAATCGAGGCAAAGCTCCAGTTAAAGAACGCTTGGGTCTGATGAATGAACCCTAAGTAAATTCTCACACTGGGGGTTGTAAGTGTCCTCCAATCAGAACAAAACAAGCCCAAAAAGAGAAGATACCAATTCACTCTTGTTTGGAGCCTATAAAGATTCTACACCCGTAGGGGGTGGGATTCAAACATATAACTTTGGATCGCTTAGGGGCAACTACAAGTTGTTCTGAGCATGGTAACAAAGTTTAAAAGCAAAAGATAGGTTGCTCTAATCATCATGTTGATGAGCTATACTATCAAACCAAAGGAGAAAATAAGTCATGAAAAAGAGCCGCTCGCGAAGCGGATTCTTAATGTTCCCGTGAGAGACTGATTAAAGCGGTATTGTCAGAATGCAGTTGTTCCAAAGCTGAACCGCCAAGAGTTTCTGTGTTTCAAATACTTTCCACTAAGATGTCAAAACCCAAGATGAGACGTTTCAACAAAAAGAAATCTGTTACTAAAAAAAATGAGCTTCCAGAGGTTACTATCAACATGACCGACAGAGGAAAGTAACATTAGATCAAAGAATGTCACGGCTACAACGAAGGGCTAATCGACGCAGAGATTATAGAAAAATACATGAAGGGCTATCTTCAGATGAGGAACTCTCAGATACTTGCTCTGCAGTCTCCTCGGATGATACAATATCCAGTGTTGGACAAATCAGGGAATCATTCATAATTATGCCAGATTAATTAGCCCAGATATTGTAGGAAGCTTTAGCTAAGCAACAAGAAGAGATCAGGGCTGAAATAAAGACAGAGATGGAGTTGACGATGCAACAGATGAGAGACCTGCAAGCTCAACAACATCAACAACAGTCTGAATCAAGTCAAAAGGCTAAATTTAGTAGGCGTAATGCTCTACCTGTTTGGATAAATGAGGTTGATAGTGACCATGAAGTAGATGAAACTATCTTTGCTGATGCTCCTCCTAATTCTGAGAGTGGCCCAACTAAGTCGTCCACCCAACCTTCCTAAATTTATCTGAAGAAGAATATGGATGAAGACAAGAAGATGCAAGACCTTGAGGATAAAGTTAATGCCTTGATGACGGCTCAATAAGTGAAGAAAACAGGCATCCCATGCCCATACCCGAGGGAATGAGATTTAATTCCTTATCCCTCAAAGTTTAATTTAATTAACTTCACTCCTTTTGATGGCAGGGGTTCACCTACTCAACATCTGATCTATTTCAAATTCATCTTGGTGTAATTTCCAGAAATAAAGCTTTGATGGTACGGTCATTCGTATGGATCCTTCGCGGGCCTGCCTTTGATTGGTACTAACGTCTTAAGCCTGGAAGCATTAACAGTTGGGATGACATGAAGGGTTTGTTCCTTACAAATTTCTTTGATGATGATATTGAGGTTTCAATCGGTACATTGCTGGATGAGAAATAGAAGGATGGAGAAACCGTAGATGTCTTCATCAAACGATTCCGAAACAAAACGGTGAATTGCTGAGATCCACCCACTGAAGAGTTCATCCTTCAAACATGTCATAATAATTTGTTCTTAGATGTTCTAGAAGTCATGGGGGTTATTCCTTTCAAAACTTGGAAAGAATTGAAGGTGAGAGGTGAACAAGCCGAACAGTTCCTCAAGAGGAAGAAGCTTGAGAGGGGACAACCACCAACTAATCCTCAAAAGCAGAATTATAACCCTCCAGGTAAAGGAAGGGGGGCTAGAACTACTATTGATGCTCATAAAACGTCACAACAACCACAACAACAACAACCATAGTAATCATCCTTCTAACTGGCACAACATCAGACTCAACAGCCTCCGAGGCAACCTAAGACTTTGGAATCCAGATTCCTGAAAGAATATTTTGTCAAGGACGATGAAGTACCAGTTATCTTTAAGTATTATTTGGATAACAACAAGATCAAACTTCCACCGGTCATGAATCAGGAAGAAGCCAAGAAGACTACGGATCCTAAATATTGTGCATATCACAGAAGGGTCCATCACCCCACCAATGTGTGTTATGTCCTAAAAGACAAAATACAAAACTTGATTAACGTTGGTATTGTAACTGTAAAGACAAAGGAGAAGAAAGTAGGTGAAAATGCAATATCTATTAGCTTTGGTTCAGTTCCTTTGTCATGGTTTCAACACGGCGAAATCCTCTGGGTTCATCCCGACTTGCTTGAAGATGAACAGTGGACGACATCTGCATCCAAGAAGAGTTTGAAAGACAAAGGAAAAAAAAGTCTTATTACGGAGCCTCAGCAATTCCCGAAAAAATGATGAGAAAATCCTAACTTTACTATCTTTTGAGGAGGAACAAGAATCGTGGTAATGAATACTGCTTTAATTACCTAAGTGCATCTGAGCAACTAACTGAGCAGGGGGTGGTAAAAGCTACATCTTCTAAAACTTTGGCTGAATTGGGGGTAGCTACAACTCCTCCTATGGCTCCTGAAAAACCTTAACAGTCAGCTAAACAAAAGGAAAAAGAACATCAACACAAGGAAATTCAAATTCCAAAGCAGTCTTGTTTCAATCGACCGATTGGAATAGATAAACCGAAAAATTCAAATGCTCCATACCGTTTCAACGTCATGGCTTAGTTAGCCAATATCCCAACAAGGATCACACTGTATGAGCTGCTGCGCCTTTCAAAAGATACCAAGGAAGCTTTGCAAGAAGCTTTGGCTGATTCTGAGGTATTTCTCACTCAGATTAAGCCAACCCCTGAAGAGCCGAAGTCATCAGTTAAACACTGTAACTTGGTAACCACAAAATTTCCTAGCATTGCTTTTACCAAAGAGGATATGCAAGTAAGGAGTTCGAAGCATGATAGGCCTTTATACTTTACCGGATATATTGGCTCAAGCATTGTCAACCAGATCCAAGTTGACCCGGGTTCCGTTGTTAGTATCATGCCACTTTGGTTGATTTATCACCTTAGAATTCCTACCAACAAATTAGCCTACACGGGAATCGTTATCTATGGATTCAACACCAGTGGGTCTAGGCCATTGGAAAAAATCCGGGTGAAGTGTCAACTCGGAGACTTGAAGTCAGAAGTCACTTGTTATATGATTGATGCATAGACTTCTTATAACTTGTTACTGGGTCGCCCTTGGATTCATAATAATGTTATAGTTTCCTCCACCCTTCATCACTATCTGAAATATGTTGACACTAACAAAGAGGTCAAGACGGTGGTCACGGATAAGCAACCATTTAAGGGGTTAGAGAATTACTTTACTGACTCCCTTCTTTATGGCGCCGAATCCGATACTGAACCATCGGCCCATGGTACGGACAGTGGAGAAGAAGATGATATCGAAGTTAGGCTTGATTATAGTGAAGGTCTTGTATTAAATAACATTGAACCTTTTGTAATCGATTTTGACGGTGGTGAATCATCGGATGAAAGTTGTAACTGGCAGCTTGCCGATGAAATAATAAATGATGATTTAGATTACTCACATTGTCTTAATAATAAAATGCAAGAATTATATGATAACCCTGGCATACACATGCCACTTTGTTCATCTTGTACGATGAAGAAGTGCATCTAGGATTCCTTCAGAATGACTTTAATCCTACCTGCGAAGATAGGGGGTGAAAAAGAAATAATTCCTTATAAAAGGAGAGTCGTCCTTGCCTTTCGATCTCTTCTTGGAAACCAATACTGATGATGAAGAACCCAAACATCATTTCTTCAGATACAGTTCACAAGCAAATGACTACATGAAGAAGCAAGGATACAACCTTAAGCTTGGCGAAGGTCTTCGTTTCGGTCAAGGTACTCGGGTACTACCTCGTCCTGCCTATATACCGAAAGGAAAACCTAATAATTATTATAGCCACAGGAGAGGTTTTGGCTATGTTTCATCATTCGATGATGAATGTTATTGGCAAGTCATCAACCAGCTGACGAATAAGAATGAATATTCATCTGATGCTTCAAGTTGGGATTCCGACACTAGCATTGGAGAAATGTTCAAAGCGTTAATGTCGAATATGACCACGGTTGATGCTTCTACAATAGAAGAAGATGATCAATTGCCCACTTGGGAAGACCCTTAGGTTCATCACCTGAATATGCAATATGGGGATCGATTCGAACAAAGAGAACCTCCTACTAAAGACAAAGTGGTCCAAGTCAATATAGATGATGAAATCAATCCAAAGCCCATATTTATTAGCGATAGCCTTTCATTAGATGAGAAGGAAGAGTTGATCGCCCTTATTAGAGAGTATATCGACGTTTTCACTTGGAATTATAAAGATATACTGGGATTGGATCCAAATGTGGCAATGCATAGCCTTAATATTAAACCGGATGTCAAACCTATCAAACAACGATAAATACTGTTTCGTCCGTAAATTATGGAGGCGATAGAAGCTAAAGTCAAGAAATTAATTGATTCAGGCTTCGTCAGAGAAGAACAACATCCTGACTGGTTGGCAAATATTATTCTAGTCCTTAAAAAGAATGGGAAAATTAGAATTTGTATCAACTTTAGGGATTTGAACACCGCGTGCTCTAAAGACGACTTCCCTCTACCGATTACAGACATCATCATTGACAACACGTGCGTATTCGAGAGAATGCCATTCCTGGATGGATTTTTGGGATACAATCAAATTAAGATGCACTCGGATGATAAAAAGCATACTGTGTTCAGGACACCCTTAGGCGTTTTCTGTTATACAGTCATGCCTTTTAGCCTAAAGAACACCGGCGCCACATACCAACGAGCGATGACAAAAATCTTTCAGGAACACCTTTGGAAAACCGTCGAATGCTATGTTGATGATCTGGTTGTTTAAATCCATGACAAGAATGACCACATTAATGATTTGAAGATGGTGTTCAATCTTATGAGGAGTCATCAGCTAAAGATGAACCCCACTAAATCCTTCCTTGGAATATCCAGTGGCAAATTTCTTGGATTCATCATCACTACAAAAGGCATCCACATTGATCCTGATAAGGTGAAGGCGATACACGAGTTGCAAACTCCTAAATATGCCCTTTATCTCTTCGGTACAAGGGTGGCCAATTCAACCTTCCATCATTGAGTTGGAAAATCTTCTTAAAAACCAGGAAGAGTTGGTGAAACAAATGATGGGCAATGGTAAGAAGTCTTTCTCTCAAGTGGAGGATGTGCTTTACGCAATGGATAGGAAGAAAAAGAATTATTATTCGAAGCATGCTTCTGGTGACAGCAAGCAGATATTAAAGAACTCAGAGGATTGCAAGGGCGATTGGCTTATATTCGTCGATTTATATCAAACCTTTCAGGAAAATATCAACCGTTCTCCAAGCTCACCAAGAAAGGAGTGTCATTCATCTCACTACAACAGACAGGTCTTTTCGCGACCAACTTTTTTTGCGAGAAA
>BQKN01042223.1:0-11853 GCA_022839385.1 Asparagus kiusianus | reverse complement strand
CTTGGCCCCTTCGCGGGTCATTCGGGAAGAACCGACATCCTCCTTCGTGGGGATCGAGGTTTCGGATTTGTTCTGCTTGGCCAATTCAAGTCTTCCGGTATATTGGGGTGATTTCGTGTTGTCTTACACTGTGTAGGTCGGGGTATGTTACCACATTATTTACGTGATGATGCATACCGCTCTTCCGGTGTAGGACACTCGAAATCGTCTCGTCAATTGCCCAATGGAAGATCCTCTCTCGCTCTCTTGTGAGATGGATTTAATTCTTGTATAATTTACGGATAATTTTCTGACTTTACCCTTGTTTTGTTGCAGTTGAATTCCCTGCAGACAGTCTTCCCCCTCATGCTACTAGTAGTTGCGGTGGAGAGATTTTTACTTCTGTTGTTAATACACAGGCCATCGGTCTGACCCCTCAAGAGAACTCCTACAAGAGGAGGATAGAGAGACCCGAAATCATCGTAATATCTGACGATGAGGAGAACGAAGAGCCTATTGCAACAATTATGCCTGGCCAAGAATCTGTCCTTCCGGTCTCCGGATCCGTGCAGGGTATCCTCCAAAAGTTAGAGAAAACTATGCAACAAACGGCCACCGCTATTAGTTTTAGGCGGGGAAGATTCTATGATTTGCTCCCTTTCATAGCGAGTAGTCTTAAGGATATTCAGCGTGTAGGCGGTATCCAGCTAGCTAGGCGATGTAATTTAAAATTGACTAGCTTAGAGGAACTCATGTATCGCTTAGAAGAACTAGTATACTCCGACTCACATGATGAAGCCACGCCGCTCATGATCGATGCTCAGATTCAGAGGATGCACGAGCGTAAAGCCCGAGCGAGACGCATATCAGGGCAAGAAATTATCGTTGCGAATTTGTATGAACGGCAACGTCATCTGCAGACTAAGATGGATGCTCGTAATAATATTGCTGATAGTACGGGGATTAGGACTGTCCTAGGGGAGAGAACTTTAAAGGATTTTGAGCTTGAGAGCACCGGAGTTCAAAGTGTTTATAAAGGAGAATTAGAGGCCCTCCACGCACTGTATCGAGAAGACGTGGCTGCCAACGCTGCCACCGTTCTCGCTAATGCCAAGCTTCAGAAGGAAGAGGAGGAGAAGGTTCGAGCGAAACATGCAGAAGAGCTGGCCGCTGTGAAGGCTAAAATTGCTTCCTTCAGTTTGTTAAATCTGATTTGAGACGTCTTCTTGTATCTCCATTTCGCCTGATTTTATGAAATAAAGTCTTTTCTTTAGTGCACTTCTCCTTTTGTCATGATGTTTCTTTGTTGATTGTGAACCCAGTGGACATAATGCTTATAAGATTTTTGGCAAATCCTCAGCCATCAACGGGTTTGATATGCCTTTACCGATTACCGTTTGAATCGGGCTAGCATGTGAATTATTAAAATCCGTCTCACATGTAACGTTGTGCTAAAAGAATTACTTCTCTTAGACTTAGTGCTATAATTTTGAATACATAGACTTCACCATTTCTTATGGGAAAAGGTACCCAGCAACGCGTGTTAGGCGATGACTTATCCCTACTTAGGATTCAGGATAAAATTCCCCAGACTTAGACTCTGGTGTCTTTTTCAATCGGTGAAATACTAAACCGGCGATGTGTGTTAGACATAGACTTTTGGATTTTTGGCAAACCCCCAGCCTTCAACGGGTTTGATGTGCCTTTACCGATCACCGTTTGAATCGGGCTAGCATGTGAATTTTGAAATCCGTCTCACATGTAACGTTGTGCTAAAAGAATTACTTCTTTAGACTTAGTGCTATGATTTTGAATACATAGACTTTACCATTTTTTATGGAAAAAGGTACCCAGCAACGCGTGTTAGGCGATGACTTATCCCTTCTTAGGATTCGGGATAAACTTTCCCAGAGTTAGACTCTGGTGTCTTTTTCAATCGGCGAAAGACTAAACCGGCAACGCGTGTTAGGCGTAGGCTTATCTCTATTTAGGAGTCGAGACAGAGTTCCCCGCACATAGAATGTGCGGATTTGAGGTTGAAAATCGTGTCTTTTCTCAGGGTAAAGACGGACCGAAAGATGGAAGATGAAGAATTTTATATTCTATCTCCCAGCGCCGAAGAGGAAGAATTTTATATTCTATCTTCAGTTGGAAAGGAAACTCGAGGTGGGATCTCCACCCCCAGAATCCGAAAAGGTGAAACTAGGAGTGGGATCTCCACTCCGAGAATCAAAGGGATTCAAACAACCCGAACTTTTATAGGATTGATTGCTTGATCCAAGAAAAGAGTTCCTCATTTATTGAGGGAAAATTCTGATTTCGACCCTAACTTTTATAGGTGTGGTTGAAACAGGAAAAGATGGAAGTCTTTCGTTTATCGAAAGGGATAAATCAATCTTAGTCCTAACTATCTACGGGTTTGACTAAGTGAAGTTGGAGACAATCCTAACTTTTATAGGTTTGATTGCTCAATTTGAAAGTGGACCTCTCGTTCATGGAAGGAATCGAGAGAGGATTTTGGTTGTGGTCCTAACTGTTTAAAGGTTTGACCAAGATGGGAATTTAAGACGATCCTAACTATTTAAAGGTTTGACCGTTCAATTTGTGGACCCCTCGTTCATGGAAGGAATCGAGAGGGGATTTTGGTTGTGGTCCTAACTGTTTAAAGGTTTGACCAAGACAAGAACTTGAGACGACCCTAACTGTTTAAAGGTTTGACCGTTCAATTTGTGGACCTCTCGTTCATGGAAGAAATTGAGAGAGGATTTTGGTTGTGGTCCTAACTGTTTAAAGGTTTGACCAAGATGGAGTGGGAGTGCAAATCACAATGGGAGCGTTGATTCGTACAAATCACTCAAGTGGGGTTCCTAGTATTAAGTGATTGGAACTTAACACAAAGGGGTTTGATGATTCGTCTAGGTTGGACAGATCAAAATTCCAAACATTATATCCGGACTCTAACCATGAAAGTGTTGAGTGCACGAACATAACAGAAGTTTGAATGGATTAAACCAGAAAGAATTTTAGTGGACCCACTGTCAATAAATTTGATCAGTGAGGGATTTTATAGTGGAAAACTGTGAGTCCTCGAACACCAATGAGAGTTTTGTGAGGGAAGATTAATCCAATGAAGTGATCGAATCTCATCTCAGCAAAAGAGTGTTTGGAAATCACAGTAAAAGTTTAGTGTTTATCACTTTATTCGTAATAATCGGGTTATCCCTAAGAAAATTACATGTAAAAATTCTTCCGGGAACTTCCCGTTACATGAATCATCCACCCCCAGCTTTCTTCGTGAAACTGGGTCTATCTAGC
Organism: Asparagus kiusianus; assembly: GCA_022839385.1. Lineage (NCBI taxonomy): Eukaryota > Viridiplantae > Streptophyta > Magnoliopsida > Asparagales > Asparagaceae > Asparagus > Asparagus kiusianus. The sequence continues at coordinate 8,559 of BQKN01042223.1, read as the reverse complement.
ATTCGGTTGCATGATCGAGTTATCCTTAAGAATATTACGTATAAAATTCTCCAGGAACTTCCCGTCAATGTTAGGAAATAGTTTAGACTCATATACCTATTGGAGTATCAGGAAGCAGTTTAACCTCTTATACCGGTCGGAGGATTGAGAAGCAGTTTATACTCTTATACTTATCGGAGTGTTGAGAAGCAGTTTATACTCGTATACTCTTTGGAGTGTTGAGAAGCAGTTTATACTCGTATACTCTTCGGAGTGTTGAGAAGCAGTTTGTACTCTCGTATACTCTTCGGAGTGTTGCACCATCATTCGGCTTATTCTAGCTTTATGGCGCCAGAGTCGATTAGAGTTTGGATCTTGTTCTTTGTAGGCTGTCTAAAAATCACAATAGATAGCTGATTCCCCATCAAACACCGATGATGGAAGTTACAATTTGACGACTTCCAGAAGGCTACAATTTGAAGACTTTCACGTAGATCGCTGAAGGTTACAATCTGACGACCTTCACGACGACTAATGAAAGCTCTAATCAACAGTCTTCACAATCAACATCGGGAGTTACAATCTGACGACTCTCACATATCAAAGAGCTAAAGCAAAGATTACAAAATGACGATCTTTGCAACGCTTCGACAGAAAGAGACTACAAATCAACGGTCTCTTCAAACCAAGACGTGGAAGTCCTCCCCGCGTACCAGTATCAAGATGTACCGTGTTCATAGCCACGAACGCAGCTCCAAACGCTGCAAACGCAGCTCTTCACCGCTGTCCAACGCAGCCCTAACGTTGCCCAACGCAGCTCCATCGCTGCCCAAACGCAGCTCTATACCGCTGCCAAACGCAGCTTCACTCGTTGCCAGACGCAACTCCAACTGCCGCCAGACGCAGCTCTGCCAAACGCAGCTTCCAAGCTGCCAAACGCAGCTTCCAACAAGATGCTGCGTCCGAGCTTCCAGATGCTGCGTTCAAGCCTCCAGACACTGCGTTTGAACGCAGAATTCATGCCAGAACGTGAGATTTGCGTTTGACTTGTTCAAACACGAGCTGAACGGTTTCAAAACCGTTTCCCACGATCTGAGGGGATCACAACTCCACTCAGGAGTGATTTAAGGGGGCGGTTACATCCATTAGCCCCACTTAGGAGCGAATTAAGGGGGCAGCACCCCTAATCCCCCTATAAATATCAACAAACTCAACAGAGTTAAAGAGGGGACTTTCTCAGCCACAAAGGGAGATCCGGTCAAGGGGCTTTGGGGATCCTTCTCCTTAACAGTAAAGAAGAGATCCTTGGCTTGTCTAACCAATTACGGTTAAGATCAAACAAACTCATTCAGAGTTCTAAAACTTGCCACGCAAGTTCTCCACAACGTCAAATCGTGAGGAGGAGATCATGTTCCAGTGAAACAAGACGTCGGATCGTCAACGAGAAGCAATCTCGACACGAGCATTCGAGGGAGGCATCTCATCGCTACCGTGAAGAACCCAGTTTTAAACAAAGGAGAGGATTCAGATCAATTCTCTTCTCTTTTGTAATCAGGAAATCCAATTGTAATCGAGAGTTGAGAGAGTTGTAAACATTCTTTTTCTAAGCAGTTAGAGAGAATAAAATCAAATACAATTCTTTTTACTATTCTTCTTGTTACAAAATTTCCACCAAACATTCTTTAAGCCAAAACAAATCTCAGTAGGATGGAGAACTCTCCTGTGGTATGCACAGTAGTTTGGGTCCGTAATTTTCTTAGCTTCCTCCTGGTCTTTAATAGGTGGTAGCTCAATCTCACCGTTATTCAGGAGGTACTCAAAAATATTCGGAACTTCCTCGTCCTTGAAAGAATACTCTTTTTGGAGTCTTGGATTTAGAGTTCTCTGCTATTTTTGAGGTTGTTGTTGCGACGTCTGATTAATATCAACAACTATTGTAGGTGCCTTCCCTTCATCATGGGAAACGAGACTCGGATTCAGAGGGTAAGTCATCGGTTAGCTTCTTTCTACCTTCCTCCTTCTGAGGAAGCGTTCGGCCTGCTTGCCGCGCACCTTCAACTCTTTCCAGGTATTGAGCGGCTCTACTCCCATAACGTCCAAGATATTAATGGACAAGTTATTATGACAAGTTTGCAAGACGAATTCCTCCGTGACGGGATCCTTGCAGTTCATTGCCTGATTGCGGAAGCGTTTGATGAAGGTATCCACCGACTCTCCGTCATTTTGTTTCACATCGAAGAGTGTCCTGATCGATACTTCGGCGTCATCATCGAAGAAATGATCGAGGAACATGCTCTCCAGGTCCTCCCAGCTAATGATGCTTCCGGGTTTGAGACGGCGGTACCAATCGAAGGCGGGCCCGCGAAGGGTACCAACGAATGACCGAACCATCAAGGCTTCATTGCCAGAGATCACACCCAAGTGGGACTTGAAGTAGATCAGATGTTGAGTGGGTGAACCCTTCCCGTCAAACGGCGTGAAGTTTATCAGGTTGAACTTCGCCGGATACGGGATCGAATCCCACTCTCCCGGGTAAGGACACAGAATGCCAGTCCTTTTCACCTCTTGATCAGACATCAAAGCGTTGATTCTTCTCTCGAGATCTTTTATTTTCTCATCGTCGCTTGTATCGGGTTCTGGACGATTCTTAAGAGAAATAACGTGGCCACCCCCGGCATTGTCATCATTGGTGGGACCACCCCTAGCGTCGTTGTTTTTAGTGGGGCCACCCCCAGCATTCTGATCAACGGGAGGATCATCGACATTGATGTATTCATCCACGTCTGAATCGCTAACCGCTTGGCTATCATTATTGCGACGACTGGATTCACCTAACTGATTCGACAAAGCTCGGATTTGTTGGTTGTGCATTTGTCTCATCTCCTGCATAGCCGTTTCCACTTCGATCTTGAATGCTTCTTTCTGCTTGGCTAAAGCATCCTCAACCATTTTGGCTACCTCCTCGGTGTTGATCATAAACACCTCACGAGATTGTCCGGGACTGGATACGGTGGCTTCTGAAGCGACTACCGAGCAAGCGTCTGACGCTTCATCGTCCGAGGATAGTCCTCTGGTCATCCTCAAATAATCTCTACGCCTAGTAGTCGCTGCACGTAGCCGAGTTAAACGATGTGATATGAGGGGGTCCGAATCAGAAGGTCGGGTAGATTTCCTCTTATCAGTCACGTTGGCGATGACTACGGATTGTTCAGGCCCGATGGCTCCTAATTGAAGCTGAGACATTAGTTGGGCTATCCCCGAATTGACTCTCTTTCCTGGAGAAAAATCTGGGTTAGAAGTAATCAGAGACTTCCCCTTATCAACCATATTGATGGTGAATGCTGGGAGTTCGTTATCTCGATTGGCTGATCGCTTCTTGCTAAAACGCCTTGCTTTGGGTTTCAATGCTTCTGTGAAGATACTCTCGAATATCGAGACCCTCCGTGGAGCGGTCTTGGGACAGCTACACGCTGATAATACTGTCCTGATAATTTTGGTACACGGACAGTGAGAGTCCGCTTCCCGGGTACTTCTCTTTCGAGATTTATTCATACCCCCAGCCCGATAGTACAACTCATCGACGTTGCGGTCGGAGTAACCTATCGGACGCTTACATGGATTCTTAGGTATAACGCGTTCATCTGTCTGACGCGTTTTCCTCTGAGTAAACATCGCCTTGTTGGCATCTACAGGAGTCACACGTTTGGAATCACACCCTTGTGAGGGTGAAACTTTAACGGGCTCCTGGTTTTCTATACGTACCTCCAAGCGGGCTGTTGTAAAAATTAATTTGTTAGGAGGTCGCGTACGACCCCCAGTCTGGATGTTTGCTCGGGGTTCCTTTAATGGTCCCCAACGTTCTTTAATAGGTGCTTTGCCTCGATCTTCGGGTAGAGAACCGAGGCGATCCTTCAGAGGAATCCTGAACTTAGGGAAATCCACGCTACAGTGGGGTTTTTTGGGGGTTCGGGATCTGAAGTTGACAAAGGCTTAATGATAGTTCCGTTTGTTTTTGCCTTAGGCGCTGATTTAGCTTTTGATATCCAAACTTGTTTAGATCTTTGCGATCTCTTAACTGCCTCAGCCTTTTGTATTTCCTGTGTTTTTCGCATAAGGGTCCGGCCATGCGCAAGCAAGGCACGACGCTTCTGGATTTGCTCCTCGAGAGTTGAACGAGTTCGTTTGACACGAACCCAATCGTTAGTAGGTGGTTGGGAGGAGGATTCTGATGCTAGTCGTGGCGACAGATTAGCCACTTGGCGCTTTCTGAACTCCCGATCTGTTTGGCAATGGAGTCTATCCACCTGATCCAAAGCCTTGGCGTATTGGCGCGCGAGGCGTTGGCGTTTCCTTTGACGTGCTCTCTTTGATAAAGTTGGCGCACCTTCAGCAGTCGACTCCTTGATCGTGAAGGAGTTAAGATCTGCGAATCTAGCCGGTGGATCGTTGCAAGGTGCAACTGTAGCAGCGATGGCGAGGTGATCGACTTCTTGGGTCTTCAGATCTAGAGACCGTCGGATCTTATGGGAGGAGGAGATCTTCCTGCACTTATGAGGAAGAGCAGATCTGGAGGAGGAGGAAATATATTCTTCGAATCTCTGCTGGTCGAATTCGTATTCGACCTCTTCGAGTATCGGGATCTTGATCATCGGCTGCGTCACGACAGTCTCGGCAACGAGGCTGTTGGCTCCCACTGTGGTCGCCAGCTTGTTTACGTAGAAAATTATTTGATTCATTGCCGTGTTCATTACAAACTTCAGACGTTTACAACGAAAATAAAAATTAGTCTTTTTATAAGACTTTTACACAATGAATACAAAATTATAATTCTTTTCAAACACCGCAGAGATCGTTTATCGGTCTTCTGCTTGCGTGGGATCTTGGCCTGTGACGGGAATGTTGATATCCGTGGACCACCGTCGATCAGATCTGATTGCTAAAAAATTGGGCAGAGCTTCGTCTATCCGTGAAGGGATCGAGAAACCGTAGCTCTTATCTCGGCGAAGCAAGATAATCACTCTTCTTAAGATTACCGCAACGGGATAATCCTAAGGAACGAACACGGGCGATGCAGATCTGATGAGTTCCTCTTCTTTATGCCGACAAACTCGATCTGATCTCTCCTCCTCCTCTCTGAAACTAGTGGATCTTCACTCCTCAATTCGGCAGGGCTTCGTTAATTCTCCAAAATTCCAGATCCAGAAAAATGAAGGCCCTGGGGCTGTATTTATAGGCTCTAGGAAGTCCGTGTGGAGACACCCTTGTCCGGGTGGAGACACCCCTGTTCGGGTGGAGACGCCTTTGTTCGGGCGGAGACACCCTTGCCCGGGTGGAGACACCTTTTTTCAGGTGGAGACACCCTTGTTCGGGTGGAGACACCCTTGCCCGGGTGGAGACACCCCTGTTCGGGTGGAGACACCCTTGCCCGGCTGGAGACACCTTTGTTCGGGTGGAGACACCCCTGTTCGGGTGGAGACATCCTTGCCCGGGTGGAGACACCCTTGCCCGGGTGGAGACACCTTTGTTCGGGTGGAGACACCCCTGTTCGGGTGGAGACACCTTCGCCCGGGTGGAGACACCCTTGGGTGTCTCAGCTTAGGCTGAAACAGTCCGTTTTTTGCGTACTTGTCCATTTCCTCCGTAACTTCTTCATAAGAATTCGGATTTGAGTGATTCAAAGTGCGTTGGAAATCCGATGAGGAGTTCTATAAGCTCCAATGATTGGATCATCTGTAGAAAAAATGAGACACGAGGGGCATTGCACCTTTTGTAAACATCACGGGGCTCCCGATCAGTCCGTATCCTCATTATTCCGAAACTCCGTTGCTTCATGTAGTCCGTCGATTCACTTCAATCATTCGTCGATGTCGATTAAGCTTCTTGGATAGTGATGTTAGCACTGAGCCGTTTGTGGAGACCTATGGGCAATTTTCGATGCCTACAGATACCCCCTCCAAAGCGTTCCAGCCTCGTTTCTTTTATAGAAGAGGCTGGAATACTTTGGATGTGATTGGTCAAACCTTCAGTCAGCGTAAAAGACCGGTAGTTAGCTTCAATTCTTGACTCCTTCGATTTTCAGTCTATTCGATGTTTTGACGAATAGCTGAAGTTCTTCCGGCGCTGCGTTTATCGTTTGGCCGTCGTCGAAGTCTCGAATCTAAAACTGATGAGTTGAGTTTGGCTCGTGTCATTGAGTTGACTTTGAACTGACTATCTCTGTCACATCGTGTTGAATTAGGGTTTTAGTCTTCCGTACATTGACTTTTTGTTGCAACACATTGACCGGTGTTGACCTAGGATTACGCGTTGACCGACGTTGACCTAGGATTTTGAATCGTCGTACGTTGACTTTTGATTGCAACGCGTTGACCGGCGTTGACCTAGGGTTATGCGTTGACCGGCGTTAACCTTAGGGTTTTGAATCGATCGGTGTTGACTCTTATCGTAACGTGTTGACGGGCGTTGACCTAGGGCTACGTGTTGATCCGGCGTTGACCTTAGGGTTTCGAATTAACGTGAGGAGAACCAGTTTATACTCATGTACTCCTGGGAGTTTCGGGAATTAGTTTAGTCTTGTGTACCCGTCGGAGGTTGCCGGGTTATCCTTAAGAATATTACGCGTAATATTTTCCAGGAACTTCCCGTCAAAAGTAAGAAATAGTTTAGACTCGTATTTCTATTGAAGTATAAATACAGGCGTCGAATACATCGAAAAACACTTGGAAATGGTTCAAAATGCATATAAATCATTCTCGGATCCTTCTACATGTGCGAACACACATTTCACGGCTCACACGCGTGCGAATCATCAAAAAATACTTGTAATTTGGGTTGATTCAATCTGATTTGGTTCAGATTCAGTCTGGGTTGGTTCAGACCAGTCTGGTTCAGACCGGTCCAGCTCAGACCGGTCCGGCTCAGACCGGTCCGGTTCAGACCGGTTCGGTTCAGACCGGTCCGGTCCAGACCGGTTCAGGCCTTAAAAAGCCTCCCAAGACCGATTTTCTTCTTCTTCTCTTCTTTTTGTTCGGTTCCACAACAGATTCCGCCCCCTGCTATTTTTTTGAGTTGTCCCTCTCTAAAACTCCATCATCTTCTCCTTTAATAGCCTTTAAACCCATCTTCTTCAAGGCTTTCATCTTCTTCAAGGCTTTCATCTTCTTCAAGGCTTCAAGTAAATCAAGTTGGGTTTGGAGGATTTTGGGCTTCATCATCAATAAGGCTTCCTCTTTAACACTTCCCCAAGCTTTGGTAAGGTCCTCTCTTCCCTCATAACTTCAATTTGATTTTCCTTCGTAGAATTCTTCAAAATTCAAAACCCTAGTTTGTTGATTTGGGGGAAAACTCAAATCTTCATTTTTTTGTTCTTGGAAGGTTGGCCGAAATTTGAGGGTTGGATTCCTCACTTTTGATTGCAAAATATCCTTAATTCCATGCATACATATATGGCCGAAAATTTGAGGGGTAGATTGTGTGCAAAATTTGATGAAATTTGAGGGTTTTTTGTGCAAAAAGTGGGTTGAAACAAGGCTGAAATTTGTAGGGGCCTTTATGCAAAATGGGACTGAAATTTTGAGGCTTGGACTTTAGACCCACTTGGCCACAACTTTGAGGGGTGTTTCATGCAAAAAGACCACAAATTATTGAGGGTTTTATGTGCAAATATGGGGCCGAAATCTTTTTGGGGGCTTATTTGCAAAATTGGCCGGAGAATTGAGGTGGTGTTCATGTAATAAAGGACTGAAATTAGGATTTGGATTACATGTCCATTTGGTCGAAAATTTGAGGGGTGCTTTATGCAAGAGGACCAAAAGTTGTTGAGGGGTTTATTTGCAAAATTGCTCAAAATTTTTTAGAGGGGTTTATTTGCAAAAGGGGTAAAATTTGAGGGCTGAAATTCCAAAAGTTTAGACCACAAAATCATGATCAAAATTTTGAGAAGGGTATGCGGAAACTAGACCGAAATTTATGGAGGGGTCTATTTGCAAAATTGGCCAAATTTTACAGAAGGGTTTATTTGTAAAGTTAGCCAAAATTGTGAGATATTAGGGGTGTTGGATGAACAAACACGATGATCATGCTCCAATTTGAGCGTGTCCTTGACTAGAATTTAGTCTTGAACACGAGGGGTGTTTTGGGTATTTCACCAAAAATTTATCATAAGGGTTTACACCGCAATATAAGCTCATTGTTTTGCATGCATAAAACTCATAGGTTTAATTAGACTTCAACTATAAAATCCTATTTATTTTATAGGATTTTAGTTAAAGTTCTTAATTTCCCTTTTAACCTTCGGGTGCTCAGATTTATGATTGTACCTGACCCATCGATTTTCATTGCAGGTTCTCCATGTCTCCGCGCTGATCGCGATTTCATAGGAGTCGCTCCTTTTCGCAGCATAACGAGAGGGAGACTCCCGCGGCATCTTCCAGGGGTGAGCACGTGTGCTATATGCTTCCTGTATCCCCGATTGATCCCTTCGCGGGTCATTCAGGAAGAACCAACATCCTCCTTCGCGAGGATCGAGGTTTCAGACTTGTGGCTCTGCTGTATCCTCGCTTGGCCCCTTCGCGGGTCATT
>BQKN01042222.1:0-20010 GCA_022839385.1 Asparagus kiusianus | reverse complement strand
CGCGATTCGTTCGACATAAAAGGAAACAAATTGTAATCTTTCTTTTTTGTATTTTGATTTTCATTGTAACCGGCTCTTATAAAAAGACCGGATCTTTGTAACGCATAAAGTTGTTAACTAAGATAGCAATGACATCAATGAAGAAGAACACAACTTTTCCCGCGAACAAGTAGTACTGTTCAAATTATCATAATAAAAGAATTAGAATAATATTGTTATCTATCCAAAGCTTTTGAGCAAACTAAAAGCCAATTAAAGGATAGTGCCCTTGGACAAGCTTGTTGTGATAAGATCTAAGGATACCCGTTAGAATATGGTTGTTCCAAACCATATAGAAGACGAAAACCTTATAAAAAGAAATTTCAGAGATCATATAAGTTTAGGAAAAAAATCTAAACAACAAAATTGGTCCAAAAGAGGAAAAATTGTAGAAAAAATTTACAGTAAAACCCCGAGTGTCAAAATAGACGTGTAAGTATTTCATATGCCAAGAAGTTGGCCACTATGCAAATGAATGTCCTAAGAAAAAGCAAACCAATGAAATAATGGTAGAGGACATAGATGAATTTGATTTAGATCTTGTAGAGATAAGTCAACTTCAGCTTGATTCTGACAATTCATATTATGAATTAGTTACAAATTCAGAAAGTGATGAGGAGATTGACTTTCCTCAAATATGTATGATGAATAAAGAGTCCTCTAGTGTATTAGGAGAAGACATACAGTCTTCTGATACTGATATAAATGATCTCTAAGAAGAGAGATTCTCTATCTCTGATGAGGATATAGAAAGGCTAAAAATGGTCATTCTTAGATCTTATCGTCATGATGTTTATAGGAAAACATGTATTTTTAATACCAAATTCCTCAATAAACATTATTACATATTTGATAGAGTCGATGGAAACATCGAATTACATGGGGAAGATAGCTTTAAGAGCATTCCACTCCTCAATCAAAGAAAAATAAATAAATTAAAAGAAAAATATAAGGATGTGAAATATCTTCATCTTGGACTCGTCCAAGTTATAAATATTGGACAATTAAAGTCTGGTATAGATACACCTATTATAATACTCTGCATGGACAAAAGAATTATCTCAAATCCATTAGATGCCTTAATAAGAGGATGTAAATCCAACTTAGCTAACAAAATTCTAGGTGTTAATATACATCCAAATTACTCTATTGCGCTTAATGATCCTCACATATGTGTTGTGGATAAATTAAGCATTAACCTTAAAGGAATAGAAATGAAACCAGGAAGCAGAGTGCTAGGAATACAGTAGGAATCTGTAATAGCTCTCAACCAAACCTACACATTCTTTAGCAAAATGTCAAGAGAAATAATTAGTTTATTTGAGGTACAACCTGCAAAGGTAATCCAACCTCGAATAGTAAGTTTAAATGATCTTAAAATTGACCTAGACCTGGCAATCAATTTAGATTATCTAAAACAATATAAAAGGATACAGATGCCAGAAGAAATATTTATAGTTTCTAGTAATACAATAAGAACAACATATATAAATAAACAAAGGAGTCTCTCGTTCCTAGAATAAGGCTCTACATCATCCTTCCAACAGGAAGAAGATTCATCTTCTAAAGACAAAAAGGAAATCTTAAATCCAAGGAAAAGCGTGCTTTTCCTGTGGAAAAACCAAAATGTTCAGAAAAATAATGCAAATAGAATCAATAAATCTAGAAAAGAAAACATGGGTAAATTGCTTTACTAGTGCAATAATAGCTTACCCTGAATATAAACGCTTTATGCTCCATACTTTAATAGATACATGAGCTAATATAAGCATCATTAGAAGAAATTTTGTATCTTCATCATATAGAAAACCCTGCACAAAGCCTTAGATTATTATGTCCTTTATTGCAAAGGCAACGATTATGACTGAAAAAGTCAAAATTCATGTTACCTTTGAAATTGTTGATAAAAGGAAAGTTCTTGTGACGCTTTCTGCATATATTATGGAAAGTGATCTTATGGAAGACGTTATTATTGGAAATAGCAACATATGCTATTAGTTCTCAATTTCCATCGATAAATATGTTGTTAAATTTATATTTCTCCCTAACGAAAAGAAATTTTCAATTCCAAAATTACCTTTTACGCTCCGAATAGGGAAAGGTTTCACCCTAACACCTGCAGAACAACGTGGTGAGTTAGAAACCCCACCCCCAAAAAGAAAAAGAAAAAAAAAGTGCCAATGATTCTGAAAAAATGATTCATGCAACGTTGTCACCTTTATATAGTGATAACCCCTTACTACATTTTAACAAAAGTCCTAGGTACTGCACCATTCCGTTAAAAGAAGAATACAAAGGGAAAATATTAGGGTTAATCCTATAGCGGCTAACATTGAAGATAGAAGAGAATTTGAAACTCATATATCTAAGCTCTTCAAACTAAATCTAATCCAAAACACAGAATCAAACCGTTTTTTCCTAATTTTATGGTAAGGAAACATGCGAAGCAAAAGAGAGGAAAAGCTAGGATGATCATTAACTATAAAAAGGTTAATGAAGCCACCAAGTTTGATGGTTTCTTCATCCCTAATAGCAAATTGTTATTACATAGAATCCGAGACACTAGTTGGTTTAGTAAATTTGATGCAAAGTCTGGATTCTGGTAGATTAAAATTAAGGATGAAGAAAGCAAAAGGCTAACGGCATTCAGTTGTCCTAATGGTGAGCATTATGAATTGAACGTTATGCCATTTGGTCTCAAAAATGCTTGTCAAATATTTCAGAAATGGACGAATAGCATTTTTGGGCATTTACTTTTTGTTGTTGTTTATATTGATGATATTCTTGTATTTTCAAAAACTAAAGAAGAGCATAAAAAGCACTTGATAACATTAGTAAAACTATTGCTTAGTCATGGCGTAATTTTATCCCCAAAAAAGATAACTCTAATGAAAGAGGATATCGAATTTTTGGGAAAAAGAATTAAGAGTGGTCACGTTGAATTACAAGACTACATCATCACAGAGATCAAAGAGTTTAAAGATAACTTTGAAATTCTAAAAGATCTACAAGGCTATCTCGGCTTATTAAATTATGGGAGAAGGTGTATATTCAATCTCTCTAAAAAGGTCTCCTCACTTCAGAATAAACTATCTAAAGAACATAGAAAATACAAAAAATTAAATAATAAAGGCGTAACCCTTTGGGACACAAAAAAATATTAAAATTACATTAAATGATGAGCAATTACAAGAAATTGTCAACATCAAAAAAGAAATAAAGGAACAATCAACCACAATTTGGAGATACATTGGTCATGCAGACTAATGCTTCAGATACACATTGGACCGGAATCTTATTTGCACTTCTGCCGAAGCACCCCACTCTGAGTTGGTATCAGAGCCTGCATCAAAGGCAAAGATCAAACAATTGGATCCAGAAATATATGCATATTGCTCTGGAAAATTTAAAGGTCCAGAGAAAAATTATGCTACATATGACAAGGAATTATTAGCTATTAAGAATATTATCAATTCCTTAAAAATATATTTATTATCATCTGAGTTCATTATTGAAATGGATAATCAAGCTGTTGCAAAATTTCTTAAGAGAAAGACAAATTCTCTAATAGAGAAAAATGTGTGCAAAATTAGATGGTCCATGGAATTAGAAAATTATATTTATATAGTTAGCTATATTCCTGGATTCACTAATATTGGTGCTGATTATCTCTCCAGGCATGGCTAGTTCATCTAAGCAGCCACCGGATAAAGATAAAGGCAAAGTGCCTGCACCTATTTCCTTCAAACAGAGGTAAAGGAGAAAGGTATTGAAACTAAACTCTCACTACAGCTAGAAATAGCTGAAGCCCTAAATGAAAATTTAGGGCCAAAAGTAGAAAGAAGGGATATTCTAATAATATCTCGATTTCTTTCTAATCCTGGTAGCTTTGGAATTAAAGGTTATGATGAAGCTATAAAATCTCTATGCTCCATCATGAACTTTGAAGAAGCTACTAGTAGAAAAATATATACTCATGAATTAGCTGAATTTATGAAAATTATTACAACGCCAGATAATATCTATGAATGTCCATATTGTATCAGGTACATCAAACATCAGCGAGACCCCCTGTAGGTGTAAATTTCTGATCTCCCGAAAATAGAAAACTTCATTTGTATTGATAAGAATAGCTTATTACAAATTAATTAATCGAAATTACAACAGAAGCAGAGGGAATGCCCTCCTTGTTTAACGTGGGGACTTTCGGTAGCTACAGGATGCTTCGCTCGATTCTCGTGCCGAGTCTGCTTCCCTTGGACGGTTCGACCGAGGTTGCTGGAGAGCTTCAGTACGCAGTAGAAGCTCGGGTTGATGGAGTTTGAATCTTCTAACTCGCCGGCGATAAGGGCTCAGAACTAGGAGATGGCGCTGCAGTGCAAAAAACTATGCAGAGAGCTTGTCGTCAATCCTTTTCCAAAGTTTTCGACCTCTCCTTCATTGTGGCTGGAAGAGGCTCTTAAATGGAGTAGAGACGGCTTGGTCGCTCCTTGAATTATGGGATGTGACCATGTATTGTTCAGAGGTATCTTGCTGCTCACCTGTACTATGAGCGGTCATTCGAGGGGTTGTGCTTCACGTCATGTCACGTAGGAGTGGGAAGGCCCCTCCTCGTATGTGAGGTAGCGACTGCCCACTACTCGAGTGGATTTGGCCAGCCTACTATGCGTCGGCGAATCCAGCTCTTGACTTGGACTAGTGGGATGAGTCGCATTTATGAGCGCGTAGGTTGATCTGGCGTCTGTCAGATTACTCGTACTGTGAGCGGTCGCTTGATGGGACCTGAGTATTGTGCTCTTTCCTCTCGAGTCATGAGAGGCGGGAAAGCGGGTGTCCAGTACTCGAGTGGGTTTGGACAACTTGCTGAATGCCGGCGGATCCAGCTCCTGACTCTGACAGGCCAGGTGAACTGCATTTATGAGGGTTCAGGTTGATCTGGCACCTGTCTGATCACTTGTATCGTGGGCGGCCACTCGACGGGCCTGGAGCACTGTGTTCCCTCCCTTCACATCATGGGAAGTGGGGAAGGCTTATCCTTGTACGCAGTGGAACGGCCGTCGGGTGTGAACTCGGCTCTCGACTCCTGTGGGCGAGTCGAGTAAATGGGCGAAGTTAAATGGCTGCGACCCATGCGGACGAGTCGACCATACATGCGAATCCGGATAACCTTGTCTTATGAGGGTGAGTCTACCTCACCGGCGAATCTAAGTGACTTCGACTCATGAGGGCGAATCTATCACAACGGTGAATCTAGTTGACCTCGGCACATGAGGGCGAATATAGGGCTTGTGTTGTTTGGGCCCGCGCTAGTGAGCCCAATCTGTGGTTGCGGTTATCCCTTCACCCAAGTGATTCGTGGGCGGATTCATGTACAAATTCGCGGCAGTAATTTTTACCGTCTACACCCTCCAAAATGGAGGCAACTAAAGCTAGATTTGTTCTCGTTAAGGGTAAAACAAAAAGAGAAGCAGAAGAAAAATCTACTATAGAAAAAAAGCCCAATGTTCCCCAAAGACATTATAAAAAACTATTCAGGTCAAAGAAATCATTGTCAAAAATTAGTACAATACCGATTTACCTGAAGACGATTACAAAGCCATTAACAATCTATGGAAGAAACTCCAAGAAGTAAGGGTTTCCACTCCGGATATGAATGCGTACTTATCAGCACTAGAAAAAATAATCAAGGAAAAGAATCATCGGATTCAAAATCTTAAACGAGGATACCACAAATACAAAAAAAAATTATGGAAAACCTAGCAGGTAAAACATCACTGATAATGTCAAGGGCAATGAAAAAACAAAAAGAACAAATGTCAGAATCTCTAATCTCAAACTCCAAAAATCTTGAAATGATGCTACAGGAAGTTGAGATTAAAGATCTGGTAGTAAGCAAGGTTGATGATTTTGTCAAACTTAACAACTATTTCAAGTTTGATATTTCAAAATATCAAGCTCAGAGAAAACTAAAAGATATGTTCGATAGCTATTAAAGGAACCTGGCCGATGATCAGGCAATGCTCACATATTTTGAAAAGCTGAAAGATGATGGCATTAGCTCATTGTTCAAGTCAGCATCCCAAATCATACTAAACCAATATAATAGGCCAAGGGTATTAGCTAATTTTGAGCTTATACCCCTACACAAAGAACTTATTCAGAAATGCCTGGTTCACAAACTATATGTTGACAAAATAAGGCCAAACGAATACAAGTCCTTCATTCTTGAAATTTGCAGCCATGCACTTGAGGACACTGAAAAATTACAGCGTGTTTTTGAGTTCACCATATGGTCTATATGGGAAGAACGAAATTTGTTAGAACAGTATCCTTCCTACCAGATTTTGCGCCTTGATCCTCTGGTAAGGGAACCCCATTTTAGACATGTTCCTTTTAATGAGAAGGAATATGATCTTGAAGAGGAACGAGAACTTTCTACTATCGAGTTCTTTGAAGCAGTACACTACAATAATGGGAAAATGGTTATTAAAGATTTTATTATCCTTTATCTCCCACACTTAATGTTCAAGGAATGAGAGCTGCAAGAAAAGTTTGAAGAAGAAATGGTCCTTAGTATGATAGCTTAGAAAACTAAGGAACAATATGAATTGATGATGAGAACTGAAGGAGGCACATCCCTAGTACACTCTTTTGATCAAAACACCGCACCAGAGACAGATTGAAGCCTGGCGGGCCTAGGAAAAATCCAGAAGGTCTTGGAAGATGCTGAAAAATGCACTCTCCCACTTTGAAAAGCAACTTTTTAAAAGTCACTTTGAAAAAAGAAAGTCGGCCACTTTATAAAATTACTTTGTAAAAAGAAAATCGGCTACTTTATGTAAAGTTACTTCGTAAAAAGAAAGTCGGATACTTTATGTAAAGTTACTTTGTAAAAGTTGAGTCGGTTGTGAGTTTATAAATAAGGAAGTCCAAAGTCTTGTAAGATCATCGGGAAAATTAGAAAGCATTGTAAGAGTCCTAGCTCTGTGCAACAAATTGCCCACAATGTAATTCTCCTCTCTAGTCAGGGACTCCCAGCTCTGTGCAACAACCTCAGCAAATGTGTTTTCCAATGCTTCCTAAGAGACAAAAAAGATCAATATAAGATTTAGTATTTCAATAACAAAGATAATGTAAATAATGCATCATATATAATTACAATCCAATTATGCAAAAAATTAAATTACCTACAAATTCTTAGCCACTTGTAGCTTTTTATTCTTCTCATTAGTGCTATCATACCTCTTTTTAAAGTAAACCATAATCCTCTTATGTAGTTTCGGGAGTGGGATAAAGGGGGAGTTCTGAGATTTAGAAATTTATTTATTAGTTTTACTTGTGAAATAAATTACAATTAAGAGAAAATGTATAAAAGACTAAAATATTTCATACCATCATCCTACAATATTGATCCACAATTTGTGCAAATGAAGTAGTCCCCTTATGGTGATCATACTCATTCTTCCCTTGGTCTAGTTGATTTCTCTCATACTTTTTCTTCAATAAGAAGAAGGAGGATTTTAGTACAATGCATAATATACAATGAAATATGCCTCTTAATCCTAATAAGTGCTTCAATTGACTACTCCAATATTATAGTACAAATTTAATGTCATAATGAAACAGTCGCATCTGAAGCAGAGAAAACATCAAAGTGCATATGCTATGATGCACTTCACCACTACTCAATACAACAACAATATTTCCAATATGTCTCAAACAAACATTTTTATGGTCATAATTAAATACGAAGAATGTATTTTACTCTTGTGAGAGATATACAATTTACTCTGGTTAAAAATAGATAAAAAGTATTGAAAATGAATAAATACAATTTACTCTAATAATTTCATATACTACACTCAGCAGAGACGATTAATATATCATCAGAACATAAAGATATGCTAGCAGTGGCCATAATCATTCCTCTTAATATTTGTGTAATATATATTTTTGATTATTTCCAACAAAATTCTTGATTGCTTTTAGTAGCAAACTCTCAAGAGCATGAGGCAAATTTGGAACTTCCTAGGCCATATTTTATCTTCTAGTTAATAGATCTTCCCTCCAAATGGTCAAAAATATATAACTCAATTAGATAGTGACCGACAAAGTATAGAATTTTTTTTCATAGGGTATATTTTACCTATTTTCACTAGTGACAATATGTGATGAGTTAAATGTCTAGCAAATATGGACCAATGTTATAGAGACATATTGTAGGTGACTTCTGGCCCTTTCAAGACAAGGATGCAGTCAAGATTACAAGTCCCTTACAAACTCCTCAAACACAAGGTATGTATTGCCTGGAGATTTGGATTCTTCATTTTTCACATATCTTCTCATGAACAAAATTTGCATCTACTTAGGATTGTCAACCCCTCCTTTATTGCTTTAGGGCTAAAACAAGATCCAGAAGTCGTTTCTAGAGAGCTTGATTTTTTTAAAGAACATTCACAGTTCTCACTAATGAACTTGCACAAAAGGTGTGCTTAACAAGAAAGTTGTCCACTCATTTGTGTGTGCCACTGCTATGTTATGATACACACAAAGCCTTAAGCAGCATTTAACTTACTACCATACTTGCTTTTGATAAATTTGTTTCTTAATTATATCAGCCAAACTGCAAAGCATCTATCGTAAATCCCATCCATTCATTTTCTTAACCAGGTCATTTATTTTCCAAGTTAATATATGGCACTACCTATCTAGTATTTTGAGTCACTTTAGATGTTGTCTCATACAAGCTGTGTGACAGCTTTGTAAGTAATTTAACAATGACAAATGTACCTCTAAATCAATTTACCCGGTGCTTTTCCTGGCACCACAATAATATAAATGCAACTAAATCATCTGGGTAAATCCTCAAAAAAAGGGTTAAGACAATCACTCCTCTGTACCAACATCCAAGATATAAACTAAAGTTATTGGCTCATTGCCGGGTTAAAAGTAAACAACTTCCCCGCCTTAGAATGGCAAGAAAGCCATCCAATAGTAATTTTTTTTAATCTCACTTTCCTTGCTTCAATTTTTCTTGAAAACCGCTTTTGCTACAGAATAAAAATAAAAACAAATGTATTAGTAACTTAAAAATACAAAACTATAAATTAGTTTATAAGAAAGGGGATTTAACAAGTTTATTGGCATGTATAAGTTAATATGCGTCTTTTCTCAAGTTTTAACAGCTTCAACATTAAACTGTTTGGCCATTGAATTGATTGTTTTCTTTACTACTACAATTGCTTGAAAGTTTCAAGATAGTTGCTTGGCACATGATGGTTTGTGAAATATTTAGAATGTGAAAAAAAATATCTTGTAAGTATTTTGACATGTAAATTTACTATTGCTGAAGAAAAAGGAAGGTGAACTTGTAGGAGAGATAAGAATGGAGAGAGAGAGAGAGAGAGAGAGAGAGAGAGAGAGAGAGAGAGAGAGGGAGGGAGGGATGGAGAGGAAGGAGCAGATGAGGTAGTTGTGGAGGGAAACAGTGATGGGAAGCAAGGAGAGTGGTGATCTTAAGTGGATGCTACCATAGAGGAGCTAGATTTATAATTGGCAATCATGCCCATATTTTGTCATGTATAAGTTAATTATTGATTAAATTTACCAAATTTTTGTTTGATTTTAGCATCTGCATCACCTAGTATAGCATCAATCTGTGGCTTCCAATCATCAAACCATTTTTGTACGGCTTTGTGTTTCTCCATTTGTTTGCATCTGTACCCCTCTGCAGATGCTGGTAAGGACTCGTGCTCAATTCTAGGAATATTCTCGAAGGGCTGAAGGCTCTGCATGTGGTGGTACGGGCAATGGCTTCTCGCTCTCACCTAAAGAGATAAAGAAAATAATCATTTTATGTGTATATATCATGAATAATAAATACTTAACTAAGTAACACCTATGATCTCTAGAGACGATGTTGGCTCTTCCTAGGAAGGTGGCTTTTTATGAGAGGGTACTTGGGCTAAAGAACCTGATTTACGTGAGATTGACTGTCATTGGTCAACACTGGGGTACGAAAATAGCCTCCTACTCAAGTTTTTAGGCATCTGCAAGTTGAATATTTAAAATTTTCATTTCACAATTTGCAAATTTAAAAAGGATACATCAAGACCCTACTACATCCAACTATTTTTTAGCTACTATCAATGTTTATGATAATGTTCAGAATGTCAGTCCCGATTTGTTGGGGTTTCCAAGCGAACCAAGTAGTCCATTAAAGAAAAAACGAGGAGGGGGGAGCTGAGCTGAGCTGAGGTGAGAATAGAAATCACGAATAAAGAACCTAATTGCGGGATCAGTTCAAGATACTCCACAACGCCCACAGCCACATGCACCCCAACGCTGAGCACGAGGCCGGCGATTCCGCTAAAAATGTCTGTGTGATTGAGAGGGGTTAGGGATGTCAAATGGGTGGTTTTGGTTGGGTCTTGGTTGGGTCATAAATGGGTGGGCACATTTATGACCACTTGACCATTTATGACCCATTTAGCATTTGCTAAATAGGTCACTTATTAACCACCCATTTACTAAATGGATGGTTCATGGGTGACCCAATAACCTATTTAGTTATGATTATGATGCTTCTATATATATGTAAGTTTCAGTGATCTACTTGCAAACTTTCAGGGGGTTTTCTACAAACTTTCAGGGGGTTTCTGTAAACTTTTAGGGGGGTTCTGCAAATTTTCATGGGGTTTTTTTGCAAATTTTTAGGGGGTTTTCTGTAAACTTTTAGGGGGTTTTTTGTAAACTTTCAGGGGGTTTTCTGTAAACTTTTAGGGGGGTTTCTACAAACTTTCAGGGGGTTTTCTGTAAACTTTCAGGGGGTTTTCTGCAAACTTTCAAGGGGTTTCTGTAAACTTTTAGGGGTTTTTTTACAAACTTTTAGGGGGTTTTCTGTAAACATTTCTTTCTCAGTTGAATCGACTACTTGGGAAAATCTCTTTTATGGGGCTTTGCCAACTGCAGATAAACATTATTAAGTTATCACATATGATTAACTCTTCAGCATTTAGCCTGTGGGTACAGATTGGACTATGATTTCATAATGTCATATACTATGAGATTATGCATGCAAGTTCTCAAATTACTACATCAATCCCGTATGTTTGCATATCGACAGCATATGGACAATAACTACCAAAAGGAATTCCTGGGATCACCTTTTGTATAATTTTATTACACACAGCAGTTGCTTATCATTAATAGAATTAGTGAAAGTAAAGCATAATACACGAAATGTAATTTTAGTGAACCTGTGAAGGTGAATAAGCGTATAGTACACATGGACGGTCAAGAAATAACTGAGTAATCATTTTCGTTATCTAGGTTCAATCATTCGTCGTCATGATGGTGAGATTAAGGATAACACCACTCATTGAATTAAATCAGGATGGATTAATTAGTGAAAGACTGTAATGTCTAAATACCTCTAAAAATTAATAAATTGATTACTTCTTTTATTCACTACTGGGAGTTGAAAGACAAAGATATAATATTTTACTAAAACATTATATCATATAGTGATTAACCAAAACCTTAACCAAATTCTCATGCATTCTCCAATATCCACACGTAGCAAAAGTACCTAACCTTAACATTGTGAGCGCCTACATTTTATATTTTATATATCATTGAGGGTGTTTTTTGCAATTTTTAAAAGTTTGAGGGTGTTATTTGCAAATTTGATATTCATAGGGGACTATCAAAATTTTTTAGATTTCATGTGTTATTTGCAAGTTTAGAAAATTCTAAGATTGTTTTGTAGTTTTGAACTCTTGAGGGTGTTTTTTGTAATTTTTAAACTTTAAGGGTGTTTTTTGTAAATTATAAATTTATAGGGGGCTGCTAGTAATTTTTGGATTTTATGTGTCATTTGTAGGTTTTAAAATTTCAGGATGGTTTTGTAATTCTAAACTATGGAGGATGTTTTTCTAAAAATTTTGTAGGGGACTATTGAATTTTTTTAGATTTCATGTATCATTTGCAAGTTTAAAAAACTCTAAGATTGTTTGGTAATTTTAAAGTCTTGAGGGTGTTTATTTATTTTCTACAACTTTTAAGGGTATTTTTTGCAAATTATAAAATTTCAGAGGGTTGTTGGTAATTTTTGAATTTCATGTGTCATCTGTGAGGTTAGAAAATTTTGATAGTTTATTTTATAATTTTTAACTCTTGAGGACGTTTTTATAATATTTTAAACTTTGAGGGTGTTTTTTGCAAATCTCAAAATTTTAAGGGGTTGTTAGTCATTTTAAGTGTTTTCTATAATTTTTAATTTTTAAAATTAAGTTTTGTAATTGTTGAAGCATTGAGGGTGTTTTTAAAATAATATCCATCTAAATGGGCAAATGGGTGGGTAATAACCCACCCATTAATAACCTCTTTATCTTTAATAGAAACTATACCCACTCATTTATGACCAATTTAATTAAATAGGTGGGTTTAGATGGTTTATTTGGCGGGTGGGTATGGGTGGGCAATTGGTTTTTGGTCCATTTTGTCATCCCTAAGAGGGAGGGACTTTGGGGTAGCTGCCTCCAAACTCTTACATTCTTTTAAAGAATCCTGCCGTTTCGTCTTGTTCAACGAACTCCACACCGTCCAAAAGCGGGGCAGTTGTCTAACCAGCTAACACCATATTTGCACCCGGATTTTTCCAAGAAACAACTGGGCACCCCCACGCGGTGGGACAGCTTCCTCTCAAGTGGCCGAGTACTCATCGAGATTCCCAATTGTCTCAGCGATTCAATCTTAATTTCTTGGATCGATTTGGTAATTATTAATTATTAATTGTTTGGGATGGCTAGGATGAGCTTTCCCTCTCTGGTTGTGGCTAGTGATGATGCTCTTTTATGCAATGGCGGTCTCAGGCCAAGAGATGGCTCCTGCGCCCTCGCCATTGGAGCTGTTTGGTTGTATGTTTTTACCACGTAAAAGGATGGAAAGTGCAAAAAAGTAGGTCCTAATGTTAGCTTTCATCACTTTCAATTGTTTGTTTGTAGTTGTGAAAATAGTGTAAAGTGATTTCATATGCTGATGTGGCTTGTAAAATGATTTCATAAAAAAAGACATGATTTTAAGAGAAAGCTGACATTGAAGTCAGAAAAAAATAATAAAAAATAATTTCAACCAATATGATCATTTAAGTAGGGACCACATCTTACACTTTCCAAACAAACAATTAATGTTACATTTACAAACCAAACAAGCAATTTATGATTCCAATGGAATCAAAAACAAATAAAGAAAAGTATATAAGTAAAATTGATGAGGTGGACAACAACTTTTTAAGTTGTGTCATAAATACATAATTTTACCAACAACAACCAAACAGCCCCAAATTCGCCAGGGACGCTGACGGGTTGTTGCCGGTTTCTGTTGTGGTTGTATGCTTCTCCGTTCTCTTCGCACTTATTGCTCCTTCAGTCTTCAATAAATCATGTATACGTATATTTGTTTATTGGGGGATTCATTGAGATTATTTTGTACTGATGAAAAATAAATGAGATGTCTTTGTGATTTGTTAAAGATTGTGATGTTAGATCTACATCATAAAAACTTGAGATCTAAAACCATATAGCCATGATTAATTCAAAGAGATTAACAAAAAATCAAAAGAGCGGAAGCTTATACCTGAATCCATAGAAGAAATCTTGATTTGGGTTTTTGATGATCTTCTAACCTTAGGGTTTCTCTAAATCCGAATTTCTCTAGCTAGATGGGGGTGTAGAGAATTAGAGAATGTAACCCTAGGTTAGGGACCATAACCCCTTATTTATAGATGTTGTACTTTTGTAATTTAGCCCCTCAATAAATCACAATTACAACCTGGTATCTGCACATATAACCCCATGATTTATTTAAATACCCATTAACCCAACTTAATTGATCACTTTAGTGGGTTATCCTGAATGATAGCAATACACAATGATTAATCATATGTGCCCACAAATAGATTTATTAGATTAAATCCAACAATCTCCCACTTGGGCACCATATGATTCCTTAAATTGTGTATAACCTTATGAGCTCAAAAATTGCTATCACTGAAAAGGTATTTCCGAACAATCTCGTCCATTGACTATATCAATATAGGATCAAAGCAGTCTTCGTCACATTTATCGTGACTGGACCCATCAATGGTCACATATACCAATACAATCAAACGACATAGATCAATCATGGATGTGCAGCATGAAAATTACATGCAATATGATCAGTACATGTCTATTTTCAACTGGTCCTCCTTAATGAGGTCAAAACCAAACATAATGTAACAGAGTGTCTTAACTGAATACTTTATTCTGATCAGACAATACAATTAAACATAAAGCACCACAATTACAAACTCCTACTAAATCATAATAT
This sequence comes from Asparagus kiusianus, assembly GCA_022839385.1. Classification (NCBI taxonomy): domain Eukaryota; kingdom Viridiplantae; phylum Streptophyta; class Magnoliopsida; order Asparagales; family Asparagaceae; genus Asparagus; species Asparagus kiusianus. Next base: position 5,598 of record BQKN01042222.1, on the reverse strand, counting down.
CCTCAAATATTACCACACCCATATGAGCAGTATGCTCATGAAAGACCTTGGGTGGCAATGCCTTAGTAAGAGGATCAGCTATCATGGAGTTTGTCCCAATGTGCTCTATGGATATCTGTCCACTCTGTACCCTTTCTTTCACAACCAGGAACTTAATATCAATATGTTTTGACTTAATTGAGCTCCTGTTGTTATTTGAATACATTACTGCAGATTTATTGTCACAATATAACCTTAGTGGTCTTTCAACATTTTCCAAAATGCGCAGTCCCGTGACAAAATTTCGCAGCCATATTCCCTGATTGGATGCCTCATAGCAAGCTACAAATTCTACTGCCATAGTGGAGGAAGCTACTAGTGTCTGTTTGACACTTTTCCATGATATAGCTCCTCCCGCTAACATATAAATGTAGCCTGATGTAGACTTTCTGCTATCTTGGCATCCAGCAAAATCAGAATCCGAATACCCAATGACCTCCAAATTTTCTGATTTTCTGTATGTGAGCATGTAACCTTTTGTTTCTGAAGATACCTCATAACCCTTTTGACTGCTATCCAATGATCCATACCAGGGTTGCTTAAGTATCTGCCTAACATCCCAACAATGTACGCAATATCCGGACGCGTACATACCTGAGCATACATTAGACTTCCTACAGCCGAAGCATAAGGAATCTTCTGCATTTCCTGAATTTCAAGGTTACCTTTAGGGCACTGATTGAGACTAAACTTGTCTCCTTTAGCAACAGGGGTATCTCCTGGTCTGCAGTCTTGCATGCCAAACCTTTTAAGTACCTTATCGATATAGCTCTTTTGTGATAATCCAAGAATACCCCGAGAGCGATCTCGATGTATCTGGATCCCTAATATAAAAGAGGCGTCCCCAAGATCTTTCATCTCAAAATTCTTTGATAGAAATCTCTTGGTTTCGTGCAACATGCCTATATCATTAGTGGCAAGCAATATGTCATCGACATACAGAACCAGAAAGATATACTTACTCCCACTGAACTTGTGATATACACAGTCATCAACAATATTCATCTCAAAACCGAACGAGATAATTATTTGTTGAAACTTGTGATACCATTGACGAGGAGCTTGCTTGAGTCCATAGATGGATTTCTTTAATTTGCATACCATATTCTTTGGGTCTCCCGACACAAAGTTTTCTGGTTGCACCATATAGATCATCTCATCAATGTCACCATTGAGAAATGCAGTCTTAACATCCATCTGATGTAACTCAAGATCATAATGAGCAACAAGTGCCATGATTATTCTGAATGAGTCTTTCGATGAAACCAGAGAGAAAGTCTCTGTATAATCAATGCCTTCCTTTTGAGTATAGCCTTTAGCCACAAGACGTGCCTTATACCTCTCCACATTACCGTTTGCATCCCGCTTGGTTTTAAAAATCCATTTACAACCAATTGGTTTTGCACCTTCTGGTAATGGGACAAGTTCCCAAACCTTATTGTCTTGCATAGACTTGTACTCTTCATTCATGGCATCAATCCACTGTTGAGAGTTAGAATTTTTCATGGCCTGAAGGAAGTTGATTGGATCATCTTCCAACATTCCACTACTTTCCTCATGTTCTTGAAGAAATACAACATAATCATCCGCAATAGCATTTCTCCTTTCTCTCGTGGATCTCCTTAATGGCACTGGTTCTTGAGGTTGTTGAGTTTGTTCTTCTGGAACAGGGAGTTGATCAACATTGACATCTTGAGGTTCCGGATTTACTTCTTGAACAACAACAGGTATAGGAACCTGAATATTATCAAAAGTAACTGTATGGATTGGATCTGAAGCCAATTCCTCCTCAAAAGCAATGTCTCTAACCTTATTTCTCCCCCCAAACTCAACATCCTCAAAGAATGTTGCTGTTCCCGTCTCAAAAATATTCCTTATAGTGGGATCATAAAACTTAAAGCCCCTAGAGCGTTCAGAGTACCCAATAAAGTAGCTGCTAACTGTTTTGGAGTCCAATTTCTTTTCATTTGGCCTATAAGGCCTTGCCTCAGCTGGACATCCCCAAATATGTAAATGCTTTAAACTGGGCTTTCGACCAGTCCAAAGCTCATAAGGAGTTTTAGCAACTGCTTTACTTGGTACTCTATTCAGAATGTAAGCTGCTGTCTTAAGTGCTTCTCCCCAGAGTGACTCTGGTAAAGAAGAATGAGTAATCATACTTCTTACCATATCCTTAAGAGTCCTGTTTCGTCTTTCAGCTACACCATTCATGCTAGGTGAACCCGGCATGGTGTACTGTGGGACGATACCGCATTCCTCTAGGTATCTAGCAAATGGTCCTGGACGTTGTTCACCTGAACCATCATATCTGCCGTAGTACTCACCACCACGATCAGATCTGACGGTTTTAATTCTTCGGTTGAGTTGATTCTCAACTTCAGCTTTATAGGTTTTGAACATGTCCAGAGACTCAGATTTTTCATGAATGAGATATAGGTGCCCATAACGTGAGTAATCGTCTATGAATGATATAAAATATTGTTGACCATTCCAGGATTCCGTAGGGAATGGCCCACAAATATCAGTATGTATCAATTCTAAGACATCCGAAGATCTGTTGGCACCTAATCTCTTAACTTTGGTCTGTTTTCCCTTGATACATTCAACACATATGTCGAAGTCCGAAAAATCAAGGGAATCCAAAATGCCATCAGACACAAGACGCTCAACTCTACCTTTTGAGATATGACCCAAGCGCTTATGCTATAATGACGCCGAATTTTCCTTATTTAATTTACGCTTAATACCACGCGATTCCGCATGCAAAGTTGCATTATAAGAAGCAATTGTATCAAGCAAATATAGGTTGTCAAAAGTACTTAAATAACCGGTTCCCACAACATTTGAATTAAAAGATAAACTGAATTGATTGTTTCCAAATGAACAAGAATAACCTGATTTGTCCAATACAGAAACTGAAATCAAATTTCGTCTAAAAGACGGTACTACAAAAGTATCTTTTAAATCTAAATAAGAACCAGTTCCTAATAGCAACCTAAAATGCCCAATTGCTTCCACATCTACCGATTGACCGTCGCCCACAAAGATGTGTCTTTCAACATCACTTGGCTTTCGGTAGCTCAGGCAACCCTGCATAGAAACACTTATGTGAGTAGTAGCACCAGAGTCTAACCACCAAGTGTTTCTAGGTACTGAAGCTAAATTAACCTCAGAACAGACCAAAGTAAGGAACGTACCCTTATTATCACGCCAAGCGTGATATTTTGTACAATCCTTCTTAACGTGTCCAGGTTTGTTACAGAAGAAACAACCCTGATTATCCTTATGTTGTTTCTTCTGAACTGGACCCTTAGCAGCTTCCTTATCATTCTTCCTTTTCTTGCCCTTATCCTTAGAGGCATAGGCCAAATGAGCACTTTCTGTCTTATCTTGCTTCAACCTGTCTTCTTCTTGCACACAGTATGAAATGAGCTCATTTAGAGTCTATTTCTCCTTTTGACAGTTATAACTGACCTTAAATTGATTAAACTGTGCAGGAAGAGACAACAGAACCAGATGCACTAATAACTCATCACAAAGATCGAGTTTAAGTGCCTTAAGTTTTGAAGCAATATGAGACATTTCCATAATGTACTCCCTGATATTTCCTTTGCCCTTATACTTCATTGAAATCAAACGAGCTAAAAGCGTGCTTGTTTCTACCTTATCGTTTTTCGCAAAACGCTTCTCAATTTCGGCAAGGAAATCTTTAGCCTTAGTAATCCCTTCGGATTCTATGCCCCTGAAGGCTTCCGGAACGCCGCGCTTAATGATCATAAGACTCATGCGATTTGAACGCTCCCACTTCTCATGCTCCTTCTTTGCATCAGGAGTGCTTTCCGCATTGAGAGGTTGGGGTTGTTCAGTTCTTAATGCATAGTCAAGATCCATGCAGCCAAGAACAATTAATAAGTTCTCTTTCCAAACCTTGAAGTTTGTCCCATTTAGCATGGGAATTGAGTTGATGTTAGCAGAAATTGTTGCAGCAGATGCATTAGCTGAAATAAAACAAAAATGCTCACATCAATAACCATAATCAATAAAATTCAAATAATGACAATCCCCATCCAAGATACCGGCACAACATTAATATCAAGTCTTTGGACAGTAATATTAACTTGTAAGTGATACCTTGTTGCAATGATCAAACATTGACAATAACTCATGTCAAATAATGAAACTATATTTGGATCGATTCATTATTCACATGTAAACCTTATAATTGTCACACGCTTATCATCGCAGATGTGTATACAGTCTAAATAAATATTAACCTTCCTTTGGGCCGATTAAATATTTACACGAAAGTATACACACAAACATCTCACATTCCTCATGAACAATCTACACAAGAGAGGTTACTTTGGCAACTTCTTGTTTCAATTAATCAATTGGAGTGAGAGACAACCTTAATACCTTAGTGTCATAATATTTGAATTAAATAATTGATTAAAAACCGAATTAGATTTAAATTAAAAAAATTTAAATCAACTGAATTTCCAAAAACTTAATTGGGGTCTCACAGCTTAATTAGGGCTCATAACTTAATTGAATAAATTAAGTATACCAAAGTGGACCCATGAAAAGCCGAGGCTTAACCATAATGAACACGAAGTTCCCTTAACTTCGAACGCGAGGTTCGACTGTATTGAGTACGAGACTCACTTAAGCACGAACGCGAGGTTCGTTTGAGAACGAACGCGAGGTCCGTTAAAAAAGATGAACGTGAGGTTCGTGAACGAACGCGAGGTTCGTTAAAAAGGATGAACGCGAGGTTCGACTGAAGCACGAACGCGAGGTTCGACTGAAGCACGAACGCGAGGTTCGTATGAAGCACGAACGCGAGGTTCGTCTGAAGCACGAACGCGAGGTTCGACTGTAGCACGAACGCGAGGTTCGACTTGAGAACGAACGCGAGGTTCGTTAAAAAAATTGAGCTTGACGCTCACCTGAGTTGAACGCGAGGTTCACCTTAGAACGAACACGAGGTTCGTTAAAATTGAGCTTGACACTCACCTGAGTTGAACGCGAGGTTCACCTTAGAACGAACGCGAGGTTCGTTGAGCGCGAAGCTCGGTTAAAATTGAACGAACGCGAGGTTCGTTTGAAGCTTACGGCTTCGCCACAATTTGAGGTAACCACCTCCTTAATATTCGCCACGTTTCACGCACGCACAAACCCTTAGGGTTTCAAATTGAAACCGCCACCGACAAACCCAAAAAACTTTGATTTTTATTTTCAAAACAGATCCAGAATTGGAAAAAATTGAAGAAAAAATCAAAGAAAAATCCAAAAAATTCCAAAAAGTTATTGTTCACCGGTGATTTTTCAGTTACTGTTCATCCGAAACTTTTCATTACTGTTCATCCGAACAAAAAAATACTGTTCATCCGAAAATTTTTGTTACTGTTCATCCGAACAAAAGACTGAATATTTAACCAGCGATTTAAGATCAAAAAACCCAATAAAACTTAAATCCCTAAGAATTAATCAAGGAGGCTGTGATACCACTTGTTAGATCTACATCATAAAAACTTGAGATCTAAAACCATATAGCCA
>BQKN01042221.1:0-26071 GCA_022839385.1 Asparagus kiusianus | reverse complement strand
TCACAGATTCTCTCCTTTATGGTAATGAATCCGACACGGAACCATCGGTCCAAGGCACGGACAGCGGAGAAGAAGCTGATTCCGAAGCCGGATTCGATTACAATGGTGGTTTTGTTTTTAATGACATTGTACCCTTTGTAATCAATCTCGACGACGAACAGTCGTCAGATGGCGGTTGTAACTGGCAACTTGCCGAACCTGAAATAAATAATGGTTTAGAGTATTCCTTGTCTTTTGATGATGTGATAAAGGGATTGTACGATAATCCCGAATTATGTATGCCGCTCCGATCGTCGTATGTAACGAAGAAGCGTCTCCAACACTCTTTCGGAACAACTCAGATTATTCCCGCCAAAATAGGGGGACAAAAAGAAGTGATCTTCGGTAAAGGAGAAAGTCTTCCGGTGCCAGATCATTTCCTAAGAGAGGATGAAGATGGTGACAAGTCTGGTTTACATTTGTCTAAGTACAGTCCAGAAGCGCGCAAGCTCATGGAAAGACAAGGATATGATTTCACACTCGGAGAAGGTCTATACTTCGATCGAGGGTCCCGTGTCCCAGTCAAAGCGGCATATGTACCAAAGGGTAAACCGGAGGGCTATTATCGTCACAAGAGGGGCTTAGGCTACGTCTCGTCAGATGACGAATGTGGCTGGCAAATCATAGATCAAATTGCTAACAAAGCCAAGGATCGGTACTTGCTAGATTCGTCAGCTGAAGATTCCGACACAAGTTTGGGAGAAATGTTCAAGGCCTTAATGTCAAACATGACTACGGCTGATCCATCTACAATGGAGGATGACGATCAAATGCAAACGTGGGAGGACCCATGGGTTCATCACCTGAACATGCAATATGGTGATAGGTTCGAATAGAGAGAGCCACCCACCGAAGACGAGGTAGTCCAAATCAATATGGGTGATGAAGCCAATCCAAAGCCCATATTCATCAGTGGTAGTCTCCCATCAGATGAAAAGGAGGAATTAATTGCCTTGATCAGAGAGTATATCGACGTCTTCGCCTGGAACTACGAAGACATGCCAGGGCTCGATCCCAATGTGGCAATGCACCGCCTCGACATCAAGCCGGATGCCAAACCTGTCAAACAACAGCAAAGACGGTTTCGTCCGCAGATCATGGAAGCCATCGAGGCTGAAGTTAAAAAGCTGATCGACTCAGGATTTATTCGGGAAGAACAACATCCAGACTGGTTAGCCAACATCGTTCCAGTCATGAAGAAAAATGGCAAGATCAGGATTTGCATCGACTTCAGGAATCTGAACGAAGCATGTCCAAAAGATGATTTCCCTCTCCCAATCACGGACGTCATTATCGACAATACGTGCGGATTCGAAAGAATGTCCTTCATGGACGGCTTTTCGGGGTATAATCAAATCAATATGCACCCGGATGACGAAAAGCATACGGCATTCAGAACGCCCCTCAGTATCTTCTGCTACACGGTGATGCCGTTTGGTCTAAAGAATGCAGGTGCCACGTACCAACGAGCAATGACTAAGATTTTCCAGAAACACCTCAGGAAAATAGTTGAATGCTACGTTGATGATTTGGTGGTGAAAAGCCGCAGCAAAGAAGATCACATCAAGGACTTGAGAACAATGTTTGATCTCATGCGGAGTCATCAATTGAAGATGAATCCCACGAAATCCTTCCTCGGAATGTCCAGCGGAAAATTCCTTGGATTCGTCGTTACCACCAAGGGTATACATATCGACCCAGACAAGGTAAAAGCGATAAATGAATTGCAACCCCCGAAGAACCTAAGGGAACTCAGAGGATTGCAAGGGCGTTTGGCGTATATCCGGAGATTCATTTCAAATCTTTCCGGGAAGTGCCAACCATTTTCGAAGCTGAACAAGAAAGGCGTATCGTTTATTTGGGACGATGCTTGCCAGAAGGTATTCGAAGATATCAAGGCATATCTGATGAATCCACCTGTTCTTGTTGCACCAAAATCAGGTAAACCGTTCTTGATTTATATCAAGGCGATGAACCATTCGATAAGTGCTTTATTAGCACAAGACGATGATAATGGTCATGAACAGGCAGAGTATTATCTAAGTCGGACCTTGATAGGCGCCGAGTCTCGATACCCGATGATCGAGAAAGAATGTCTCGCATTGGTGTTTGCGGTGCAGAAGATGCGACATTACTTAGTTGGCCAGACGATTTATGTCATTGCCAATGTTAATCCGGTACGAGTGTTCATGACTCAACCAGGTTCGATGAATTGGCGGTTGGCAAAGTGGGCCCTTCTTTTGTCCCAGTATGATCTACACTTCAAACAGCAGAAGTCGGTCAAAGGACAGGCGATTTGTGATCTCTTGGCGGCAAGCCCGACAACAGATACGGTGGAAGTATACGATGACTTGCCAGATGAAACCCACGAGGTTAATACCACGTCACACCAACAAGTATGGCAGTTATATTTTGATGGTGCCTCGAGAGCAGTCAATAAAGCAGTAACCCCGGGATGTCCTAAGGTCACTTCTGGAGTTGGAGTTGTCTTAGTTTCCCCAGGGAAGCACGTGATGCCTCGAGCTTATTCGCTGACGAGTCCATGCTCTAACAACGTAGCTGAGTATAACGCACTCCTCATAGGACTCAGTTTCGCCAAGGAGCTGGGGGTCGAATATCTCGAAGCCTTTGGGGATTCTCAACTAATTGTCAACCAAGTTCGTGGGGAGTATGAAGTCAGAAACCCAGACCTGATTCCATACCACCAAGAGGCCGTCAGAGTGGCAGATTCTTTTGAAGAATTTTACATTGAATACATCCCGCGTCTTCAGAACGCTTATGCAGATGCACTGGCAGCACTAGCAGTATCACTCGCGCAACCGCCCGAAACTGAACTGCTAGTCACAGTAAGATCACACCAACTCTGCGTACCCATATACGATATGGATATTGAAGAGGAGGAAGATAGAAACATAAACGCCAAAGAGGTGAACTCAACCCAAATCGGGTCCGAGTCCCGAGATTGGCGCTTTCCTATTATTGACTACGTCCAATACGGCATTTTACCAGAGGATGTAAAAGAAAAAGAATCTATCCGCCGAAGAGCACCACGGTTCTTTTACAATACCGAGACCCGTACGCTGTATCGCCGGGGGTACGATGACTTGCTTCTCCGATGCCTTTCGAATGAAGAAGCAAAAGAAGTTCTTAAGGAAGCACATGAAGGAGAATGCGGTGCGCATCAGCCTGGTCCCAAGCTATATGATCGAATCAGAAGAATGGGATATTTCTGGCCAACAATGGTTCGTGACGCGATTGAGTACGCTCGAGAATGTCACGCTTGTCAAGTACATGCAAACTATATGCACCAACCACCGGAGCGGTTACACGCGTCAACCACGTCCTGGCCATTCGAGACATGGGGTATGGACATTGTCGGTCCTATCTTTCCTCCTTCAGTAAAAGGTGATCGATTCATCCTCGCTATCACCGACTACTTTTCAAAGTGGGCTGAAGCCATTCCACTTAAAGAAGTAAAGACGAACAACGTCATCAACTTCATCAAGCATCATGTCATATACCGACACGGCGTGCCGAGGCGGATCATTCATGACAACGGTCCGCAATTCATAAGCAACGCCTTCATCCGGTTCTGTGACAAGTTCAAGATCCAAGATGTTTCGTCAACACCCTATTACCCTGCCGCTAACGGATTAGCTGAGGCTTTCAACAAGACGATCATCAAGATCTTATCAAAACTCGTGAAAACCAACAAACGGGATTGGGATGATAAACTCGGCGAAGCGCTCTGGGCTTATCGTACTACCATACGCACACCTACGGGAGCTACTCCATATTCGTTGGTCTACGGATGCGAAGCTGTGCTACCGTTGGAGATTCAAATCCCCTCTCTTCGGATCGCTCTCACAACGGAGATGACGACCGAAGAACATCATCAAAAACGTCTTGAGGAACTCGAAAGGTTGGACGAAAAGTGCTTGGAAGCTCAACAACACATCGAGTTCTACCAGGCTAGGATATCCAGGGCTTTTGACAAAAGGGTTCGCCAAAGAAGCTTCAAGGAAGGAGATCTGGTCCTCGCTGCTCGCCGACCAATAATCCTCACCTCTAAGAAGAAAGGTAAATTCGAACCTAAGTGGGAAGGACCGTTTGTAATAGATACAGTCTATTCAAACGGTGCTTACCGCCTAATTTCTTTAGAGGGTAACAGGCAATTAATGCCAATAAATGGGAAGTTTTTGAAAAAGTACTATCCCTAGTACGTTCAGGACAACTCATTTATCGGGAAGTTCCTTGAAGAATATTACACTTAATATTCTAGAGGATAACCCAATTTTATTTTTACCACCAAAATCCCTCGCTGATCAATTTCAATTGACAGTGAGTCCACCGAAAAGGTTCACTCTCAGTTCGGAGTCCCCTTTCGATGAACGAAAGAACTCCATCTCTTTTCTCTTGGGTTTAACCTTTTTATGGTTGTAACTGAAGTTGAAATTCCTCTTCGATAAACAAAGAACTCATCTTTCGATCTGATAACCAATCCTATAAAAGGAAAGTTTGTCAGTATCTTCCAGATTCTCGGAGTGGAGATCCCACTTCTAGTTTCCTTCTTGCACTGGAAATAGAATATAAAATTCTTCCTTTCCAGAATCAAGGAATAGAATATAAAATTCTTCCTTCCTTGTTCGGGGAATAGAATATAAAATTATTCCTTCCCCACACCAACTCCTTTTCCAAAGTTTACCAATTTAGGATTCATCCTAGGTATTTTATCCCGAAACCTAAGCAGGGATAAGTCTGCGCCTAACACGCGCTGCCGGTTTAGTCTTTTTCCGATTGAAAAAGACACCAGAATTCGATTCTGGGGTATTTTATCCTGAAACCTAAGTAAGGATAAGTCCGCACCTAACACGCGCGGCCGGTTAGTTCTTAACCGTTAAAAAGAACACCCGTCTGCATATTCAACGTTGTGGCAGGTTGTTATTAATAACACCGAAATCCATGCCTCACACGCATGGGGAATTTTATCCTGAATCCTAAGAAGGGATATGTCGACGCCTAACACGCGTCGCCGGTTTGGTCTTTATCCGTAGAAAAAGATACCAGAGCCTGACTCTGGGGTCCTTTGTCCCAAAGCCTAAGTAGGGATAAGCCAACGTCTAATACACGTTGCTGGGTAGCCTATTCCCATAACAATGGCAAAGCCTACATATTCAAAGTTGTAGCACAAAGTCTAAGGGAGTTTATTCCTTTAGCGCAACGTCACATGCGGAACGGATTAAAACAATCCGCATGTAAGCCCGACTCAAACGGAAGTCGGTAAGAGCACATCAAATCCGTTGAAGGCTGAGGATTTGCCAAAAATCCTAAGTCAACGTCTCATACACGTTGCTGTTTAGTCTTTTCACAGGAGAAAGACGAAGTCTACGTATTCAATATCGTAGCACTAAAAGAGTTAACTCTTTTAGCTTAACGTCACGTGCGGAACGGATTTAGACAATCCGCACGCTAGCCCGACTCAAACGGTAGTCGGTAAAGGCTAATCAAATCCGTTAGAGGCTGGGGGTTGGCCAAAAATCCTAAAGCCAACACCTCACACGTGTCGCCGGGTAGCCTATTCCCGTAACAATGGCGAAGTCTATGTATTCGACATCATAGCACGAAGTCTCAGAGAATTCAATCTCTGAGCATAACGTTACATGCGAACGGATTTAAACAACTCGCATGCTAGCCCGACTCAAACGGTAGTCGGTAAAGGCTCATCAAACCCGTTGAAGGCTGAGGGTTTGCCAAAAATCCTGTAAGTATTATGATCGTCGGATTCACAATCAACAGAGAAGCATAATGATGAAAAGAAGAGTACGCTAATGAAAAGACTTTATTTTATTAATGAAACCAAACCAAGCTGAGATACAAGAAAATGTCTCAAATCAGATCTGACAAACTGAAGGAAGCAATTTTAGCCTTGACGTCGGCAAGTTCCTTGGCGACTTCCGCCCGAATCCTCTCCTCTTCTTCCTTCTGAAGCTTGGCATACGCAAGAATGGCGACAGTGTTGGCAGTTACATCTTCTCGGCGCAATGTTTGAAGAATCTCCAACTCTCTTCCATAAACATCTTGAACCCTATTGCTCTCACGCTCAAAATCTTTTAGAGTCCTCTCCCCTTTGGCGGTCCTAACCCCAGTCCTATCAGCAATACTGTTATAAGCATCCATCTTAGTCTGCAGACGACGTTGCCGTTCACACAAGTTCGCGACGATTACTTCTTGCTCTGAGATACGTCTCTCTCTGGTCTTACGCTCACGCACCCTCCGAGTCTGAGCATCAATCATAAGTGGCGTGGCCTCGTCATATGAGTCGAAGTTTACTAAATCTTCCAAGTGATATATGAGTTCCTCTAAGCAAGTCAGCCTTATCTCGCATCGTCCAGCTAGTCGGATGCCACCTACACGCTGAATGTCGTCAAGACTGTCTGTTATGAAAAGGGAGCAAATCATAAGATCTTCCCTGTCCAGAACAAATGTCGGTGACTGTTTGTTGCACAACCTTCTCTACTTTTTGGAGGATACTCTGTATAGGTTCGGAAGCCGTGAAGACAGACTCTTGGTCAGACACAATCGCGGCAATAGGATCCTCTTCTTCTTCATCATCGGATATTAGGATGATTTCGGGACTCACCATCTTCCTGTCACGGATATCCAACCGAGGAAGTGGATTGGTAGCCTGCCTGGCGGAAACTGAAGATAAAATGTCACCACGACGTCCATTCACCGCTGAAAACAAGCAATTAAGTGCTTGTTAGTCCCGATTATAAAAGGAAATTGAACTCATCTTACAAATAGTTAAGATAGAGTCATTGCCTTATAAAGGGTGAGACGATTTGGCCACATTGTGCAATTACAACACAGGGTATGTCAACAACATATCCCTGCCTTATAAATGTAGCGTCAAATCGCCCCCTTTAATTTTGAGATATGGTTTTGACCAAGCAAAACATATCTTTGAAGCGTCGATCCTCGCCAACGAGAATCAAGGCTCTTCCCGATTGCCTCGCCAAGGAGAACAACGTGGGGTAAAAAAGGACCAATTTGTAAATTTACAAGAAAATAGGGACTAATTTGTAAATTTCCAAATACTGCCAAAAATAGCTCACCAGCATAGGAGGGAGGCGCGCCATCAGCCGACATAGCAGGGGAACGACCTCTCGAAGCACGCGACATGACAAGCTGCAAAATAAGTTAAAAGAGGTCAGATCCAGAAAAAAAGATCACTTTTTTATCAGATCTACCCCCTGAAAGAGAAGCTCGAGGCGTCAAATCACACCCTCAACCCTCACATATGATCCTACAAATGCCTAAATTAAAATTGAGCATGAAAAAGATCATAATTGTGGAAGATTTACCTGAAGAAAGGCTCGAGATCCAACAAAAGTGAGACCTTTTTGGAAACTCTCAGCACGCGCTCGAGGGGTCTGAGAGAAATTCTAAATATGGAAGTTTTGAGAGATTTTTCAGTCCAAGATCAAAAGGAAGCCTAGATCTAGGACAACTATCAAAGTTTTGAGGAGAAAAGACGCTCGAGGGAAGAGAAAAATCAAAAAGAGGACAAGGGGGGGCCGGCCCTAGAGAAGAGGAAGAAAAGAAAAGAAAAAGAGAGAAAAATCCCTCTTTTATAGCCTTGAACCAGATCTGGTTGAACCAGACCAGACCAGACTGGACCAGACCAAGCCCAAATTAGACCAGACTGAGTTAAAATGAGCCCGAATGGGCCAGATTGAGCCAGATTGAACCTGGCTGGACCTGACCAAGCCAGGGTGGACCAGATTGAGCCAGAATGAGCCAGAGTGGACCAGATTGAGCCAGAATGAGTCAGATTGAACCAGTTTGGGCCAATTTCGAACCTGTTTGAGCCAAATTCGAACCAGAATTCAAATTGGAGTTGAATTAAGCATCGAAATGATTTCAGATCAACCTACGGTTCAGTTCCCCACCTATTTAATCCCTCTCTCACATATTTGGAAGGGTTGGAAAGATTTTTGAGCCCAAATAATGCCTTTCTGGTATATTTTTTGGGCCGGTTCAGATTATTCGAACCTAAAAGAATACTCCAATAAGGTATACGAGTATAAACTATTCCCTATTTTTATTGAGAAGTTCCTGGAGAGTATTCTTCTAAAAATATTCTTAAGGATAACTCAATAACACGACGCCGGACAACGCGTCGCAAATGAAGACTCTGCGCCAACAATCGAGCGTTAGTTGTACGTCAAACCAACCAGCACAAGCTAAAAGATTGAAGAATCAGGAATCGACTTCAAGTTCAAATTCCGACGACGGTCAGACAATAAATGCAGCACCGGAATCTTTACAAGCATTCGACAAAGCACCGAATAGCCTGAAGGAGTGAAGGAATACAGAACGAAAGTCGTTCCAGGTCCCGTTACACCGACAAAGGGTAAGGGACAATCATATCCAAAATATTCCAGACTCCTCTATAAAAGAATGAGGCTGGAACATTTTGGAGGGGGTATCTGTAGGCGTGTAAAATTGCCTATAGGTCCCTTAGCTTAGCTCGGCATGATGATTCGACAAATCAACGGACGTTCGAGCGACGAAACGAACTAAAGAGGCTACGAAGCTAACGAACCGCACGTGAACAACGTCAATGGTTCGGGGAGACAACGAGTCATCCAACAAAGCGGATTTGAACTCAAACACCGACTGGGTTTTACTGCCAAATCAGGAATCAAGTCAACAAATCAACAAAACAGCCGAACAACGGACAAAAAAACCGGAAACAACGGAAAACGACGAAACCCGCGCACCTGGGGGAACTCGGCCCGAACCGAACCACCCTAAGGTGGCTCGGCCAAGGCCGAGCCACCCCTGGGTGGCTCGGCTATGGCCGAGCCACCCAGAGGTGGCTAGGCGCTGTTTTGTGCCAAAGGCACAGTTTTGAATGCCTATAAATAGGCCTGGCACTCGTTCATTTGAGAGGACTTTTGGTTGAACTTCTAAAGAGCCGAAACTCTGCCGGATTGTCATCTCAACTCGGAATTGTGAAGGCTTGAAGCTTGGACCCTCGGATTCAGTTTTCGGCGAGCATCCGCGACAAACAAGGCAGGAGTTCGAAGAAGCTAATCCTCAGATCTACATCGTTCTACTCCGGATCTAAGCTTGGTTCTTAGATCCCGAGATTCGAGCGGTCGTTTCCTTGGCGAAACGATCCCTCCCGGCTATTATCTCCTTGGTGGGATAATACCCGTAATACGTTGTAGATCTGCTTGGATCCAGATCTCGCGGTGGTCAACGGTAATCAACCCCGGCGCAGGCAAAGAACCCCACAAAGCGAGCGACCGCAAAACAGGAGCTCGCGATCTGTTCAAAGGAAAGTTGTAATTTTTTGTTTCTTTCTTTATTTAGATCTCCATTGTAACCGGCTCTTATAAAAAGACCGGATATTTGTAAAACGCATAAAGTTGTTTTCAAAGTTTGTAATGGAATCCTCAATGAAGAAGAACACGATTTTCCACGCGAACAACATCGATCAATGCCTGGATCTTGTCCTTGAGGTGGTAGCAAGACTTCGTTGGGTGGTGGACCGCTCTGTGGTACGCGCAGTACTTCGGGTCCGTCACCTTAGTGGCTCCTTCATGATCTACAATCGCTGGCAACTGGATTTTATTGTTCTCTAACAAGTACTTGAAGGTGCCGGGAACTTCATCATCCTTGAAGGAGTAGACTTTGGGAAACCTCGGCTCTGAAAACTTTTGCTTCTGAGGCCGTTGCTGCCAATGTGGCTGCGATTGTTGTGGCGCTCGTTGCTGCTGCTGTTGTTGCTGAGGTTGCAATTGAAAAGTTAGGTTAGCATCAACGGCATTAGCATGAGCTTTACCTTTCCCTTTTTGGTTGAAGTTCTGCTTCGGAGGATTTGTTGCCGGTTGGCCTCTCTCCGCCTTCTTTCTCCTAAGGAATCGTTCAGCTTGCTCTCCTCGAACCTTCAAATCCTTCCAGGTTTTGGATGGTGCTGTGCCCATTGCTTCCAACACATCCAGCGAAAGGTTGTTATGGCAGGTCTGGAGGATGAATTCCTCAGTGATCGGGTCCCGGCAATTCATCGCTTTGTTCCGGAACCTCTTGACGAAGGTGTCGGCTAACTCCTCGTCTTTCTGCTTTTCATCGAGCAACGATCCGATAGAGATCTCGGTGTCGTCATCGAAGAAGTTTGTAAGGAACTTAGTCTCCATGTCGTCCCAGCTGTTTATGCTTCCTGGCTTGAGGCGGCGATACCAATCGAAGGCGGCTCCGCGAAGAGTGCCAACGAATGACCGCACCATCAGAGGCTCATTGCCGGAGATAACACCCAGGTGCGATTTGAAGTAAATCAAATGCTGAGTGGGGGAACCCTTCCCATCGAACAGCGTGAAGTTGATTAGACTAAACTTCGCCGGATAGGGGATTGATTCCCACTCTTTTGGGTATGGACAAGGAATGCCCGTCTTCTTCACCTCTTGAGCGGAAATCAACGTATTGATTTTGCTCTCGAGGTTTTTGATCTTTAGGCTTTCACCTGTGTCTTCACTAGCATTCTCGTTACCACCCCCTGCATTGATGGGAGGGTTATTGGTATTACGAGCTTCATTTGTGTCTTCATCTTCCAGGTTGTTCTGGTTCTGACGACTTGGTTCGCCCTGTTGGTTCCTCAATGTTTGAATCTGTTGGTCATGCATCTCTCTCATGTTCTGCATGGCCATCTGCATTTCGAACCTAAAGCTTTCCTGTTGTTTGGCCATGGCTTCTTCGAGCATCTTGGCCACTTGCTCCGCGCTTATCATGAATGATTCGCGGGGCTGTCCTTCACTGGACACGGTGTTGTCAGACGCAATTGCTGAGCCAGCATCTGATTCTTCATCTCCCGAAGGTACTCTTGTCCGAACTCTACCATACGTTGCACGAATGATAGCCCCGGATTGGAGACGAGTTACACGTCGGGGTATTTCTAGAATCGCCTCGGGGTTATCCTGAGTCGATATTCCTGTGCTGGTCATATTGGCGGTGACCCTTGAATGTTCACCGTCTTCGACCATCGTTCTTCTTCGTCGGAAACGCCTAGTCCTTGGCTTTTGCGTTTCAATGCCGAGTCTTTCAAATACAGAAACTCTTTCGGGGACTGCCTTGGTACAGTTGCACTCAGACAGCACCGCTCGAATGAGCTTTGAACAGGGACATTGAGTTTCGAGCCTTCGAGGGCTTCTCTTCCTGGTTTTCCTCGTGCTCCTGTCACAATAGTACAACTCGTCAGCTTGACGATCAGAGTAACCTATCGTGTGTTGACACGATCTCCCAGGTATAACGTCATCGTCATCAGACGACAACGTTTCCTTCTGAGGCTGAATCGCCTTCTTTGGGCCTTCCAGAGTCACGCGCCTCGAAACGCGCCTTTGTGGGCGTGAATTTTCAACGGGTTCCTGCACCTCGATGCGCAAAGTTGTGCGCTTGGGTGCCGCGATTTTCTCCAAGTGTTGGGGGTTGTGGTGACCCCCAGCATGTTGCATTGTTTGGGACTTCTTCATTGGCCCCAAGCGTTCCTGGACTGGAGCTTTGCCTCGTTCCTTGGGAAGTGGACCGAGACGCTCCAAAACTGACTTCTTCTTCTGGGACGGTCCTGCGGGATCTCCCGGAACAGTTGCAGAAATCACCGGCGACTTGGGTTGTTTCGTCGGAAGTTGAATCTTCGGAGGCTGTGGTTGTTGCTCCTTGGTCTGAATCGTTGCTTCAGACTTTGGCCTCCAAACCTTGCGAGTTGATGGTGGCTTCTTGATCACCTCCTTCTGCAGCTTCCGATGGGCTTCTTCAGCTTTGGCCCGTGCTTGCGCCGATAATGCGCGACGTTTGCGGATACGCTCCTCCAGCGTCGAACGGTTCCGTTTGACACGGACCCACTCCATAGTTGATGGCTTGGAGGAACCACCCTTCACTTGTTGTTGAGGCTGTTTGCCTCGTTCGTTCTTCAGATCCGCATGGTAGAGGACCCCGTCAACGGACTCCATGGCCTTTGCGAATTGCTTCGCAAGGCGTTGACGCTGCCTCTGGCGGGCTCTCTTAGAGAGAGTCACCACGCCTTCCACGGCAGATTTGACCTGCTTAGAGGCCGGTAGGACTTCACCCAACGCAACTTCGGCGTCGATCGGGGTGAGGTTGTCGTTGGCGGCTTCAACTTCTTCGCACCAACGCACTTTTCTCCTGGAGGAGAACTTCTGGGATTTCTTGGACTTGGGGGAGGAGGTAG
Source organism: Asparagus kiusianus (assembly GCA_022839385.1). Classification (NCBI taxonomy): domain Eukaryota; kingdom Viridiplantae; phylum Streptophyta; class Magnoliopsida; order Asparagales; family Asparagaceae; genus Asparagus; species Asparagus kiusianus. Next base: position 13,782 of record BQKN01042221.1, on the reverse strand, counting down.
ATCCGGACGAGGACACGTACTCCTCGTACTTCTGCTGGTCGAACTCATACTCGACCTCCTCCACGACCGGGATCGAGATCCGCGGCTGCGACGCTCCGATCTCGACAGTGAGATCGGTGACTCCCACTGTGGTCGCCAGATTGTTCGCGGGAAAAATTAGTGCTTTCTTCATTGATGACATCATTGCTATCTCAGTTAACAACTTTATGCGTTACAAAGAGATCCGGTCTTTTTATAAAATCCGATTTACAATGAAAATCAGAACAAAACAAAGAAAGAAAAATTACAACTTTTCTCGAACAAATCGCGAGCTCCTGTTATCCGGTCACTCGCTTTGTGGGTTGTTTGCCGGCGCCGATGGTTAATCCGTTGACCACCACGCGATCTCGATCCAAGCAGATCTACGCAGTATAACGAGTATTATTTCACCAAGGAAATAATAGCCGGGAGGGATTGTTTCACCAAGGAAACAACCGCTCGAATCTCGGGATCAAAGACCAAGCTTTGATCCGGAGTGTAGTAGCGTAGATCTGAGATCTTGATCCTCTCGAACTTCTGCCTTTTGTGGTGCGGGTGCTCGCCAAGGATCAGATCTGAATGTCCAAGCTCAAGCCTTCAAAAAACTCTAACACGAGGTCTCAATCCGGCAGAGTTTCGGCTCTCCAAAAGTCCAACCAAAAGTCCTCCCAAATGATGAATCTGAAGGCCTATTTATAGGCACCCAGAACTGTGCCCGTGCACAGTTCTGGGCCGAGCCACCCAGGGGTGGCTCGGCCACCGAGCCACCCAGGGGTGTCTCGGCCACCGAGCCACCTCAGGATGGCTCGGCTTGGGCCGAGCCACCTTGGGGTGGCTCGGTTTCGGCCGAGTCCCCCCGGGTGTTGCCATGGTGTCCGTCGTTCGGTTGTTTTGTCTGTGATTTGTTTCGTTACTGATCTGGACTTTGATCTGGTTGTGTGGTCTTGATTTGGCAGTAAATCCGCCTTGGTGTTTGAGTTCAAATCCGTTTTGTTGTTGGACGACTCATTAACTTTCTGAACCGTTGGATTGGTTCCGCACGCGAACGTATTTCATTGCTTGCGTGTAATTTGTTGACCTCGTCGCCTCGTCGCTCGAACGTTCGTTGATTTGTCGAATTATTATGCCGAGCTGTGCTAAGGGACCTATAGGCAATTTTATACGCCTACAGTTAGGATTTTGGAGAGGCGAAGCCCTGCTGGATTGGAGACTCAGAACTTAAAAAGATCTTAACTTTAGGACTTCGAGGACTCGCTCATCCAGATCTGGTGCTCGGCGATCGTCAACGCCAAAAAAGGCAGGTGTTCGAGAGGACCGAATCTCAGATCTACGCAGGCGTACTCCGGATCAAAGCTTGGTCTTTGATCCCGAGGTTTGGGCGATTTGTTCCTTGGTGAACTAATCCCCCCCGGCTATTATTTCCTTAGTGAAATAATACCCGTCGTACTGCGTAGATCCGACCGGATCTAGATCGTACGGTGGTCAACGGATAAACCCCGGCGCAGGCAAACAACCCACGCAAGCGAGCGACCGTAAAACAGGAGCTCGTGATTTGTTCGGCAAATAAGGAAATAAAGTTGTAATCTTTTTTGTTTTCTTTGATTTTCATTGTAACCGGATCTTATAAAAAGACCGGATCTTTGTAACTCAAAAAGCTGTTATTTAAGATGGCAATGGAATCAACAATGAAGAAAGCAACGGTTTTCCACGCGAACAATCTGGCGACCACAGTGGGAGCCACCGATCTCGCTGCCGAGATCGTTGCGTCGCAGCCGCGGATCCCGATCCTAGTCGTGGAGGAGGTCGAATACGAGTTCGACCAGCAGAAGTTCGAGGAGTACTTGTCATCCTCGTCCGGATCAACCTCCCCCCGCAAGTCCAAGAAGTTCTCCGCCAGGAGAAAAGCTTGTTGGTATGAAGATGTTGAAAACACCAACGAAGATCTCGCCCCGTTAGATGCCAAAGTCGCATTGGGTGAGATCCCTCTAATTTCTAACCAGGTCAAGCCGATTCCTGCCAATTCCTCCGTCAGCAAAGGAGTAGTGACTCTCTCGAAGAGAGCCAGCCAAAGACGATGCTAACGCTTGGCCTAAGAATTCGCGAAGGCAATGGAATCCACGGATGGAATCCGCCATAACGCGAGTCCGAAGAACAAGAGAGGCAAACAACCTCAACAACCGATGAATGGCAGCTCCTCCAAGCCGCCAACGAACGAATGGATCCGTGTCAAACAGAATCGTTCGACACTTGAGGAGCGCATTCGCAAGCGCCACGCACTGTCAGCGCAGGCACGGGCTCAAGTCTAAGAGGCCCATAGAAGACTGCAGAAGGATGTGGCAAAGAAACCACCACCAACCCGCCAAGTATGGAGGCCAAAATCTGAAGCGGCGATTCAGGCTAAGGCACAATCGTTACAGCCTTCGAAGCAGGTTCAACCTCCGGTGAGCCAACTCAAATCGCCGATAATCCCCATAGATGCTCCGGGAGATCCCGTAGGACCATCCCGAAGAAGGAGGTCAGTTTTGGAACGCATCGGTCCAATTCCCGATGAAAGAGGCAAGGCTCCAGTTCAAGAACGTTTGGGCCCGATGAAGAAGCCCCGAACGACTCAACTTGCTGGGGGTTGCCATCATTTTCAGCCTGACAAGGAGTTCAAGGCTGCTGCGCGCGCCAATTTGCGCATCGAAGTCCAGGAGCCCGCTGAGAACTGGCGCCCACAAAGGCATGTTTTGAGGCGCGTAACTTTTGAAAGCCCGAAGAAGGCAGTTCGCCCTCAGAAGGAAACGTTGTCATCCGATGATGATAACGTTATACCTGAGAAGTCGTGCCAACGCACGATAGGTTACTCCGATCTTCAAACAGACGAGTTGTACTATCGTGTTGGGGGTACGAAGAAAATTAGGAAGAGGAGTCCTCAAAGGCTAGAGAATCAATGCCCCTGTTCCAAACTCATTCGGGCGGTATTGTCTGAGTGTAAGTGCATCAAGACGGTCCCCGAAAGAGTTTCGGTTTTCGAGAGGCTCAGCACTAAAATGCCAAAGCCAAGGTCTAGGCGTTTCCGACGAAGAAGAACGACGGTTGAAGATGGAGAATTTCCGAGGGTCACCGCTAACATGACCAGCAAAAGGACATCGGCACGGGATAATCTCGAGTCGATTCTGAAAGCATCCCGGCATCTAACCCGTATGCAGTCTGGAGCCATCGCACGAGGAACTTATGGTAGGGTTCAGACAAAACTACCTTCAGAAGGTGAAGAGTCGGATGCCTGCTCTGCGGTCGCATCAGATAATACAGTGTCCAGTGAGGGGGAACCCCGCGAGTCGCTGATGATAAGCGCGGAACAAGTGGCCAAGATGCTCGAAGAAGCTATGGCTAAACAGCAAGAGAGCTTCAAGTTCGAAATGCAGATGGCCATGCAGACTATGAGAGAGATGTATGACCAACAAATCCAGGCATTGAGGAACCAACAACGCGAACCAAGTCGTCATAACCAGAACAATCTAGAAGATGAGGACACAGGTGCAAATAAAACTCATAACGCTAATAACCCTCCCATCAATGCAGGGGGTGGCAATGAGAATGCTAGCCACAACACCACGCTTCCACCTCAGAATCGTGCTGACGAAAACTCGGGTGAAAGTCCGAAAATCAAAAACCTCGAAAGCAAGATCAATACATTGATTTCTGCTCAAGAGGTGAAGAAAACGGGCATTCCTTGTCCATACCCAAGAGAATGGGAATCAATCCCATATCCGGCGAAGTTCAACTTAATCAACTTCACGCCGTTTGATGGGAAAGGCTCACCCACTCAGCATGTGATTTACTTCAAATCACATTTGGGGGTCATCTCTGGTAATGAACCTCTGATGGTGCGGTCATTCATTAGCACTCTTCGCGGAGCCGCCTTCGATTGGTATCGCCGCCTCAAGCCAGGTAGCGTGAATATCTGGGACGATATGGAGACTAAGTTCCTCACTAATTTCTTCGACGACGACACCGAGATATCTATCGGATCGTTGCTAGACGAGAAACAGAAGGACGGGGAGTTAGTCGACACCTTCGTCAAGAGGTTCCGGAACAAGGCATTGAATTGCAGGGACCCGATCACTGAAGAGTTCATTCTCCAGACCTGCCACAACAATCTTTCGTTGGACGTGTTGGAAGCAATGGGGATAGCACCGTCCAAAACGTGGAAGGATCTGAAGGTCCGAGGGGAGCAAGCTGAGCGATTCCTCCGAAGGAAGAAAGCCGAGAGGGGTCAATCAACAACTAAGCCTCCGAATTCTAACTTCGCCTCCCGTGGTAAGGGCAAGACACCTGTAGCGGCTGTTGATGCTAATCAAACATCGCAACAGCAGTCCCGGAGACAGCAGAAGACTTCGGATCAGAGGCCTCAAAAAGAGTACTCCTTCAAGGACGAAGATGTTCCATCCATCTTCGAATCACTCCTTAAAAATAACAAGATCAAGCTACCACCGATCATGAATCAGGAGGAAGCTGACAATACTGCGGATCCGAAGTACTGCGCATACCACAGGAGGGTCCTTCATCCCACCAAGGCCTGCTTTACTTTAAAGAATAGTATCCAGACTTTGGTTGAAGCCGGCGTCATAACGCTAGAGTAAGCCAGTTGAGAACGGCATCACTCCGACCGGTATAAGAGTATAAACTGCTTTCTGACACTCTGAAGAGTATACGAGTATAAACTGCTTCTCAATCCTCCGACCGGTATAAGAGGTTAAACTGCTCCCTGATACTCCAACAGGTATATGAGTCTAAACTATTTCCTTTCTTCCACGGGAAGTTCCTGGAGAGTGCCATGCGTGGTATTCTTAAAGATAACCCGATCATGCAGCCAACACAATGATAAACCCAGTTCCACAAGGGAGGCTGGGGGTGGATTATTCATGTATCGGGAAGTTCCCAAAAGAATACCACGGGCGATATTCTTAGGGATAACCCAATCACTATAAAAACGATAAGTAAAACATCCACATTTAAGCTCTAAATGTCGGAATGTTTTCCATTATTGTTATCAAATTTACTAATTCTCATGAGTTATCTTGTTGAGAGGAGATTCGATCCTTTTGACAGATTAATCTTTCCTCACAAAAAATCCCCTCTCGATTCCGTCAATGAACGAGAGGCCCACAAATCAAGCGATCAAACCTTCCTACAGTTAGGATCGTCTCAAACCTCCCGCTTGGTCAAACCTTCCTACAGTTAGGGCTAAAACCAAAATCCCCTCTCGATTCCTCCAATGAACGAGAGGCCCACAAATCGAGCGATCAAACATTCCTACAGTTAGGATCGTCTCAAACCTCCCGCTTGGTCAAACCTTTCTATAGTTAGGGCCAAAACCAAAATCCCCTCTCGATTCCTCCAATGAACGAGAGGTCCACTTTCAAATCGAGTGATCAAACCTTCCTACAGTTAGGGTCATCTCAAGCTCCCGTTTGGTCAAACCTTCCTACAGTTAGGACCAAAACCACAGTTCACTCTCGATAAACGAGAAATTCCATCTTTAGCTCGGTAATCAAACCTTCCGACAGTTAGGGTTATCCGAATCTTTTCAATTCTGGGGGTGGAGATCCCACCTCGAGTCTCCTTTCCAACTGGGAATAGAATATAAAATTCTTCCTTCCTTGTTCGGGGAATAGAATATAAAATTCTTCCTTTCCCACACCAATCTTTTCCAAAAATTTATCAATCTTGGATTCATCCTAGGAAGTTTATCCCGAATCCTAAGCAGGGATAAGTCAGCGCCTAACACGCGCCGCCGGTTTAGTCTTTCTCCGCAGAAAAAGACACCAGAGTTCGATTCTGGGGTAGTTTATCCTGAAACCTAAGAAAGGATAAGTCGGCGCCTAACACGCACCGCCGGTTAGTTCTTAATCGTTAAAATGAACACCCGCCCACATATTCAACATTGTGGCAGGTTGTTATTAATAACGCCGAAATCCATGCCTTACACGCATGGAGAATTTCATCCTGAATCCTAAGAAAGGGTATGTCGACGCCTAACACGCGTCGCCGGTTTAGTCTTTATCCGTGAAAAAGATACCAGAACCTGATTCTGGGGACCTTTATCCCGAAGCCTAAGTAGGGATAAGTCAACGTCTAATACACGTTGCTGGGTAGCCTATTCCCATAACAACGGCGAAGTCTACGTATTCAAAGTCGTAGCAAAAAGTCTAAGGGAGTTCATTCCGTTAGCACAACGTCACATGCGGAACGGATTTAGACAATCCGCATGCTAGCCCGACTCAAACGGTAGTCGGTAAAGGCTAATCAAATCCGTTGAAGGCTGGGGGTTAGCCAAAAATCCTAAAGTCAACGGCTAACACGCGTCGCCGGTAGCCTATTCCCGTAACAAATGGTAAAGCCTATGTATTCAACATCATAGCACAAAGTCTAAATGAGTTCATTTCTTTAGCACAACGTCACATGCGGAACGGACTTAAACAATCCGCATGCTAGCCCGACTCAAACGGTAGTCGGTAAAGGCTTATCAAACACGTTGATGGCTGAGAATTTGCCAAAAATTCTATAAATACGAGTCATTGACGCATCAATTTTATAAATTGGTCTCGTGACTCAAGTATCTGCCATGCTCCAATTCCTTAAGAGCTTAAACTGTGTATACTCCAGCAGACGTACGAGTATAAACTGTGTCAAACGCCGGACAACGCGTTGTAATGAAGCCTAGATGTCGGACAACGCGTCACCAAGGAGCTCAAACGCCGGACGACGCGTTGTAAATGAAGATTCAATGCCGACGACTGATGGTTAGTTCTGTGTTGAAACAGCAAACTCGAGCTAAAAGTCAGGAAATCAAGAATCGACTTCAAGTTCAAAATTCCGACAGACGGTCAGACAATAAATGCAGCACCGGAACCCTTTCAAGCATTCGACAAAGCACCGAATAGCCTGGAGGATTGAAAGAATCGAGAACAGAAGCCATTCCAAGGCCTCGATTGAAGGTGGGGACGATCATATCCAAAGTATTCCAGACTCTTCTATAAAAGAACGAGGCTGGAAAACTTTGGAGGGGCTATCTGTAGACGTATAAAACTACCTATAGGTCCCTTAACACAGCTCGACGACGCCGATTGATAAACAGACCATCGGGCGACGTATCCGAACATGACCGTTAGCCCGCAAACACCAAAGCCAAACGATACGTGACGAAGCGGACTAACGAGGCTACGAAGCTGACGAACCGCACGCAAACAACGGAATGAATCCACTCGCGTGCGGAATCAAGCCAACGGGTTGAGGAATCAACGAGTCATCCAACCAAGAGCAGACTCGGACGAATCATGATCGAATCAAGATTAGTTTCGGATTCGAACTCAGAAGCGGATCTACTGCCAAATAAGGTCAATGAATCGAATCCGAACCAATCAACCGCAGAACCGGAAAACGGGCACAAGAGGCAAAACGACAAACACCTGGAGGTCGGCTCACCGAGCCACCAAGGAGGCTCGGTGGCCGAGCCACCAAGTGGTGGCTCGGCGGCCACCAAGGTGGCTCGGCCACCACCGAGACACCATGTGGTGGCTCGGTGGCCGAGCCACCTATAGGTGGCTCGGCGGCCACCTTGGTGGCTCGGCCACCACCGAGCCACCACAAGGTGGCTCGGTGGCCGGCCACCCTGTGCCAGGGGCACAGTGAAGGTAGCCTATAAATAGGCCCCCCCTTGTTCATTTGAAGAGGTTAGGATTTTGGAGAGGCGAAGCCCTGCTGGATTGGAGACTCAGAACTTAAAAAGATCTCAACTTTGGGACTTCGAGGACTCGCTCATCCAGATCTGGTGCTCGGCGATCGTCAACGCCAAAAAAGGCAGGTGTTCGAGAGGACCGAATCTCAGATCTACGCAGGCGTACTCCGGATCAAAGCTTGGTCTTTGATCCCGAGGTTTGGGCGATTTGTTCCTTGGTGAACTAATCCCCCCCGGCTATTATTTCCTTAGTGAAATAATACCCGTCGTACTGCATAGATCCGACCGGATCTAGATCGCGCGGTGGTCAACGGATAAACCCCGGCGCAGGCAAACAACCCATGCAAGCGAGCGACCGCAATACAGGAGCTCGCGATTTGTTCGGCAAATAAGGAAATAAAGTTGTAATCTTTTTTGTTTTCTTTCATTTTCATTGTAACCGGATCTTATAAAAAGACCGGATCTTTGTAACTCAAAAAGCTGTTATTTAAGATGGCAATGGAATCAACAATGAAGAAAGCAACGGTTTTCCACGCGAACAGTGTCAAATGGAACCGTTCCACTCTTGAGGAGCGCATTTAGAAACGCCGCACACTTCTTGCGCATGCTCAAATCCTTGTGTGAAAAGCACAAGAAATGCAAAAGGAAGAGACGGTTAAGAGATCGCCAAGATCCAAACAAATTTGGATGCCAAAGGCCAAATCAACGCCTAAGGTAAAAGTAAGCAACGTTGCTCCCCAGCCTTCGTTAACTTCGGATCACACTCCTTCTGCCACCACACATTCGGTAAAACCCTACGGCGACGTGGACCTTTCCAAATTTAGAATTCCGTTGAAGGATCGTCTGGGTCCTTTACATGAAGATCAAGGCAAAGTGTTTGTTAAGGAACGCTTAGGACTATTGAAGGAACCCCGAACAACCATCCAGATTGGGGGTTGTACGCGACCTCCTAACAAGTTAATTCCCATAACTACCCGCGTGGGGATGCCTACACAAAACCAGGAGCCCGTTAAAATTTCACCCTTTCACGGGTATGATTCCAAACGTGTGACTCCTGCTAAATCCAATAAAGCACTACCTATTCAAAATAAGAGGCGCCGAACAAACAATAGCGGTACACCTGAGGAATCAAACCAACAGTCAATAGGTTGCTCTGATCGCAATGTCGATGAGTTGTACTATCGGGCTGGAGGTACGAATAAATCTCAAAAGAGAAGTACCCGGGAAGCGGACTCTCACTGTCCGTGTACCAAACTTATCAGGGCAATATTATCAGCGTGTAGCTACCCCAAGACTACTCCACAAAGGGTCTCGATATTTGAAAGGATCTCTACTAGAACGTCCAAGTCCAAGCCAAGGTGTTTCTATAGAAAAAGATCAATTGCGTAAGATGATGAACTCCCAAAGGTCACCATCAATATGGTCGATAAGGAGAAGTCAACACGAAGTTTCAATCCTTGACATTTTTTGGACATATCCCAACGTATAACTCGGTTACGCACAGGAACTACTAGGCGTAGGGACTATCAAAGGATGAATAGCGGATTATCCTCGGAAGATGAAGCATCAGATGCGAACTCTGCCATCGCTTCTGACAATACAGTGTCCAACATAGGACAATCCCGCGAGGCATTTATGGTCAACACCGAGCAAATGGCCAAAATCATCGAGGATGCCTTGGCTAAGCAAAAAGAAAACTTCAAGTTCGAAATGGAAATGACTATGCTGCGAATAAGGGAAGAGCATGATCAACAGATCTGAGCATTGTCGAATTAGATAGGTGAATCTAGTCATCGCAATAATGTTAGTCAAGCAACTAGCGATTCAAATGTAGATGAACACCTCGATGCAGATAACCCTCTTGTTGACCAAAACGTTGGGAGTAGCCCCACTGAGAATAACAATGTTAGGGATGGTCCCGCCAATAATGACAACACTGGGGGTGGCCCCATTATTCCTCCTCAAAATCGACTAAGGAAGGACACGAGTAAGGATGAAAAGATAAAAGACCTCAAGAGTAAAGTCAACGCTCTGATGTCTACTCAAGAGGTGAAGAAGACTGATATTCCGTATCCTTACCTAAGAGAGTAAGATTCGATACCATATTCGGCAAAGTTAACTTGATCAACTTCACGCTATTTGATGGAAAGGGTTCCCCCACTCAGTATCTAATCTACTTCAAGTCTCACTTGGATGTGATTTCTAGGAATGAATCCCTGATAATCCAGTTATTCGTCGGCACCCTTCACGGAGCTGCCTTCGATTGGTACCGCCATCTCAAACCTGAAAGCATCAACAACTTGGACAACCTGGAGAACATGTTCCTCACTCACTTTTTTTATGATGACACCGAGGTGTTAATCAGGACACTCTTTGATGAGAAATAGGAATACGACGAGACGGTCGACGACTTCGTCAAGCACTTCCGGAATAGGGCGATGAACTACCGAGATCTGATCACAGAGGACTTCATCCTCCAAACCTATCATAACAATCTCTCTTTGGACGTGTTGGAAATTATGGGAGTAGCACCGTCCAGCACCTGGAAAGAGTTGAAAGTGTGCGGAGAGCAGGCCGAGTGCTTCCTCAGAAGGAAGATAGCCGAGAGAAGACAACCGACGGCTAACCCTCCAAACTCAAGCTTCGTCTCCCGTGGTAAGGGGAAGGCGCCTGCAGCAGTTATTAATGTTAATCAGACGTCGCAACAACAACCCTGAAGACAGTAAAAGCCTTCGGATCTGAGACTCCAAAATTAGTACTCCTTCAAGGACGAAGACGTTCCAGCCATTTTTGAGTCCCTCCTTGAAAATAACAAGATCAAGTTACCACCTATCGTAGATCAGGAGGAAGCTAACAATACTGTGGATCCGAAGTACTGTGCGTACCATAAGAGGATCCTTCATCCTACCAAGGCTTGTTTCTCTCTCAAGAATAGCATTCAAACCTTGGTTGAAGCCGGCATCATAACGCTCAATTAGGTCGAATGAAGACTCCGACAAGTATAAGAGTATAAACTGCTCCTTCCGGCACTCCGAAGAGTATATGAGTATAAACTGCTTCTCAATCCTCCAACAGGTATATGAGGTTAAACTGCTCCCTACATACTCCAATATGTATATGAGTCTAAACTATTTCCTTTCTTTCACGGGAAGTTCCTAGAGAGTGCCATGTCTGGTATTCTTAAGGATAGCCCGGTCATCCAACTAAGTATAATGTTAGACCCAGTTTTGCAAAGAAAGCTGGGGGTGGATGATTCATGTAACGGGAAGTTTCCGGAAGAATGTTACATATAATATTCTTAGGGAACCCGGTCATTACAAACAAAGTGATAAACACTGTAAGGACCGTGAAATTTTGATACTAGTTAAAATATTTTTCTAGTACTTTAAAATATTTAATTATGATTTTTAAAAGAGTATTTATATTTTTCTCGAATTTCTACAATTTTCTATGATTTAAAGTCTAAGTTTTATATTTATTTAAATGATTTAAATATTTATAAATTTATTTAATATAGTAAAAAATTTTGGAATTTATCCGTTGAGTTACTTATACTATCACGTATCATTTTGGATAATACGTGATATTATTATTATTACGTATATTTTTGTATAATGTGTTGTATTATTAATTACGTATTATTTGTATAATTTATTGTGTTATTTTTACTGTTACATATTATCTGTCGTATTAGTATAACTTGTACGTTTTACTATGTATATAATTATCCTATAATTGTTTGATTTTAAATATGAGTAAATATATTTTATTTATTAATTATTCTCATTTAATTGTACAATATAGGTATATTTCGACTATTTCGTATCAACTGTTGTATTAGCATAACATGTACGTTTTTATTTGTAGATAATTGTCACGCCCCGCTTCCCAAAATACCCGGGAATCGGAACGTGAACAAGCCCGCGACGTATTAGATTGAGAAGAAATATACACTATTATTTCATTTTTTTATTTTTTTTCTTTTCTTCTCAACCTAATACGCTAAGCGTCTGGAACAATATAATATACGAAGTCACAGGTTCCCGATCACACATAGAAAGAGTATAATGAACAACTCAGAATGGAAAAGATACATATCACAAATAGAATATCATCCAAGACACAGAGTTGGGTCAAACACGCCCTTATTACAAAACCGTCCAACTAAAAATATAAAAATACATAGTCCAATAGGAATAAAAGGAAAGTACTGCTAAAACAACTAAATCCAACATCAGACTAAAGTAAGGTTCTGCAAAAGAGATCTAGCGCTCATCAACTACTACAGAAATAAAGTCTAAGCTTCAGGTTATTCTTCTGATCCATCTGGAAGACCTCACTGCTGCAAATCCTCTGGCTCCTGTACTATCCCGAACTGAGGCTGTTCATCTCCTAAATCTGACGTACACCAGAGAAAAACAGGTGTACGTCAGCGTGTGCAACACACGGCAAGATCCCACAGAGAGAAATAGGAACGATCGAACGACCAAAGCAAAACAGTGATAATAATAATAAAAGAAGCATGCTACTGGAATACTAATAATCTAAATGCAATCTACCACTAGAATATAATAATCAGGAGTATCCAAGAAAGTCAACCAAGTAACAAGTCAATCATGCAGCCAACGATCAGAATAATCATCCAAGTAACAAGGTCATACACTAGATGAAATTAATACTTAAAAATCTACAACTCGAGACGTAGTACGTCGAGCGAAATAATCCAAACAAGGAAACCCTCATGTATATACCATATGTCTCAATTGTAGATAATTAGATATTAATCCCGATCTATGTATAAAAGAAATACAACAGGCCTACATCTCACAAGAATCCATAATCATCTCAAGTAACAAGGTCATGCAACTAGCCATTCTGTAACAGGTCACTGGTACAAATCTCACACAGAGTCAACGTTCATATCATCTTATAACTGATTGTTCGCACATCATCCAAGCAAATCAATTCATGAACCAAAGTAGCGACACCGATCTACTTTGACTCAACAACTCAACCTCAGTGGCGACACCGATCCACTGGTACGAGCATGGAAGATATATCAACAATCATATCCAATCACATGAACAAAGACTTTCCCACCCCCAACTCTTCTTACTTTTCTAAGTCAACACAACACATGTCTCTAGGTCACACAAGGCCACTATGGTCATGCCTGCTAATGATTTTCAATCACATCAAGGCAATAGTAATGTAACAATTCATGTGCAATAATATCATGACATATCATGTAATAATGATTTGTTACAGTATATATATATATATATATATATATATGAAAATAGTAATATTATAATGCACTAGAAATGATGAAGAAGAAATCCTTCAGTCAAGTCCGATGATAGATAGATCGATGCAGAATAAAGAAACAACTACTAACCATCGAAAAGGAAGTATACACACTAAACGAGGAAGCGATCCAACCAAAGGAGATATAGAAAATAATCATAAGTATAATGACGACATAACAAGGAATCCTACGACATCAACATGGAAGAATCTCAAGATCTAGTTCTATTGTAGATAGGTCGGCACAAGAAACGAGAAAACAAGTTCGGATTCAATTTTGAATAATTGAGTAATAGAATGAATGAAAGAGTCTAAACAAATCATTCTAGGTGTAGAGGGGCTCAAATTAGGGTTGTCAATAAATCAGGACGTTAATCTCCCCTCCCTATTTTAGTGAGAATGGCGAAATCGCCTACAAGAATAAAGTCGGTTCATCTCCACAATTTGGAGGATATCAAGGCGTATAGCCGACACAGGAATGAAACCAAATACATAGGCGCAAAGGCCATCCACCGCAATGATACACAGCCATAAATGAGTCAACGAATACAATACAAGGCCATCAATAATATACAAGGCCGGCAATTAATTATAAAAGGCTACAAACAATAATACGTTTCCCGGCAGCGAATTGCAAAGCAAACCTGTAAGGAATTCTAGGCTAATGCATTCAAGCATAAGTATAAGTGTAGGCGTCGAAAATTGCCGATAGGTCCCCGAACATAGCTCGGTGT
>BQKN01042220.1:0-26091 GCA_022839385.1 Asparagus kiusianus | reverse complement strand
GGCCAAACGAGGGTATAACAGAACCACCAAGTCCGAAACCTCGACCCTCGCGAAGGAGGGTGTCGGCCCTCTCCGAATGACCCGCGAAGGGGCCAAACGAGGGTATAACAGAACCACCAAGTCCGAAACCTCGACCCCCGCGAAGGAGGGTGTCGGTTCTTCCTTCATGACCCGCGAAGGGATCAATCGGGGATACAAAAATAAAAAAATTCTCACCCCCGAAAAAGGAAGCCGCTGGAGGGGAGGATACTGTAGGAACTTCTTCCTCGCTAGGCTGCGGACGGGAGCGACTCCTAGGAGGTCGAGGTCGACGTGGAGACATCGAAAATCTGCAATGAAAAGCAGTAAGTCAGGTACAATATGAATACGCGAAATTTAAAAGGGAAATTAAGAACTTTAATTAAAATCCTATGTATAAATAGGATTTTATAGTTGAAGTCTAATTAAACCTACAAATTTCGTGCATGCGAAACAATGATTGTCATTTTCGCGGTAAATTTTGATGAAATACCCAAAATACCCTTCATGTTCAAGGTTAAATTCGGGTCAAGGACACGCTCGAGTTGGGTCATGGTCGTCATACCTGATCACATAGCACCCCCAGTACCCCACAATTTTGGTTAATCTTACAAATAAACCCTTTTGTAAAATTTAGCCAATTTTGCAAAAAGACCCTCCACAAATTTCGGTTTGGTTTTTGCATGCTTTTATCAAAACTTTGGTCATAGGATTGTGATCTAAACTTTTGGAATTTCAGCCCTAAAATTCCAGCCATTTTTTTACACATAACCCCCTCAAAGTTCGGTCCCTCTTTTTGCATATAACCCCTTCAAAGTTCAGTCCCTCTTTTTGCATATAACCCCCTCAAAGTTCGGTCCCTCTTTTTGCATATAACCCCTTCAAAGTTCAGTCCCTCTTTTTGCATATAACCCCCTCAAAGTTTGGTCCCTCTTTTTGCATATAACCCCCTCAAAGTTCAGTCCCTCTTTTTGCATATAACCCCCTTAAAATTTCAGCCTCAAATTTGCACAAAAACCCCCCTAATTCGGCCATACATGTGCATGGAATTAAGAAAGCATTGAGATCAAAAGTGAGGGAATATATATCCTAATTTTCGGCCAACTTTCAAGAATCAAAAATCAAGATTTGATTTTTTCCCCAAATCAAAAAATTAGGGTTTTGAAATTTGGAGGATTCAAGAGAAAAGAATTAGTTTAAAGCCATGAGGAAGAGAGAAGTTCTTACAAAAGCTTGGAGGAGTGTTGATAATGAAGCCCAAGATCCTCCAAACCCAACTTGCCTTGCTTGAAGCCTTGGAGAAGATGAGAGCTTGGAAGGGGGAAGATGAAAACTTAAAGGCTTTGAAGAAGAAGAGGATAATGTACTTGATGTGGAGGAGTTCTTGGGGAGGAAGAACTCAAAACCGAAAACAAATGGGGGAGGCGGAACCTGGCTGCTGGAACCGAAGAAGAGAAAGAAAAGAGAGAAAGAGAAAAATCATCTTTTGAAGAGGGGTTTTAAAGGGGACTGGACCGGTCAAGAACCGAACCGGCCTGAACCGGACCGGTCTGAACCGAACCCAAACATAATTTGTTGATTCATACGCGTGTGGGCCGCAAAATGTGGGCTCGTGCGTGTGGAGGGGTCCGGGGATAATTCATATGCATTTTGAACCTCTTTTCGGATATTTTTTTTGATATATTCGACGCTTGTATTCATACTCCAATAGAAATACGAGTCTAAACTGTTTCTTACAATTGACGGGAAGTTCCTAAAAATATATATATATTATGTATAATATTCTTAAGGATAACCCGTCAACCTCCGACGGGTACACGAGGCTAAACTAATTCCTAAAACTCCCAGGAGTACACGAGTATAAACTGGTTCTCCTCAGGTTGATTCAAAACCCTAGGGTCAACGCCGGTCAACGCGTAACCCTAGGTCAACGCCAGTCAACGCGTTGCGACAAAAGGTCAACATTCAACGTTCGAAACCCTAGGGTCAACGCCGGTCAACGCGTAACCCTAGGTCAACGCCAGTCAACGCGTTGCGACAAAAGGTCAACATTCGACGTTCGAAACCCTAGGGTCAACGCCGGTCAACGCCAGTCAACGCGTTGCGATAAAAAGTCAACATTCGACGTTCGAAACCCTAGGGCCAACGCCGGTCAACGCGTAATCCTAGATCAACGCCAGTCAACGCGTTGCGACAAGAAGTCAACATACGGTGATCTGAAACCCTAAGTCAGTACAATATGACGGAGATAGTCAGTTCAAAGTCAACTCAATGACACAAGCCAAACTCGACTCACTGGTGGTAGACTCGAGACTCCGACGACGGCCAGGCGATAAACGCAGCACCGGAAGAACTTCGGTTATTCGTCAAAGCATCGAATAGACCGAAAATCGAAGGAGCCAAGAGTTGAAGCTAACTACAGGTCCTTTACACCGACTGAAGGCTGAACTAATCACATCCAAAGTATTCCAGCCTCTTCTATAAAAGAAACGAGTCCGGAACGCTTTGGAGGGGGTATCTGTAGGCATCGAAAATTGCCTATAGGTCTCCACGAACAGCTCAGTGTTAAGGAACAACAATGAACGTTACTATCTGGTTCACAGGAGTTCGATTGACGTCGGTGAACGCTTGAAGTGAATCGACGAACTACGTGAGCTGATAGAATTTCGGAATAACGAAGGCACAGGCTAATCGAGAGCCCCGCGATGTTTACAAAAAGAACAACGCCTTTTTGTAATCCAACCATCGGAGTTGATAGAACTCTTCGTCAGAATTCTAACGCAATTCGAATCACTAAAATCCGAGTTCGGACGAAGAATTTACAGCGGAAGCGGACGGATGCACCTCAGCGGAGTGTCTCGGATTTTTGGAGACACCCCAGGGGTGTCCTAGATTTTTGGAGACACCCCAGGGGCGTCCTGGATTTTTGGAGACACCCCGGGGGCGTCCTGGATTTTTGGAGACACCCTGGGGGCGTCCTGGATTTTTGGAGACACCCCGGGGGCGTCCTGGATTTTTGGAGACACCCCAGGGGTGTCCTAGATTTTCTTCATGCCTATAAATAGAAGCCTTAGGCCTCACTTTTGGGGGGATCTGGATTTTTTTTGGAGAATTAGCGAAGCCCTGCCGCAGTGAAGAGTGATCGAGCACTTCAACACAAGAGAGTTCTTCATCAGACCTACATCACCCGAATCCGTTCCTTAGCATTACCCCTCGTCGATAATCCTAAGAAGAGCAAATATCTTGCTTTTTCCGAGATAGGCGCTTCAGTTTCTAGATCTCCTCGCGGATCGACGAAGCTCTGAACCAGATTTGATTGCCAGGTGGTCCACGGATATCGACGTCCTCGTCACAGGCTAAAGACCCACGCAAGCAAGAGACGATAAACGGATCTTGTGTTTATTTTCAAGAAAGTTGTAATTTTTATTTTCGTTATTTGAATTCATTTGTAACGATTAAAGTTTTAATGAAATCAATGATGAAGGCAACTTTTGACGAAAACAGTTGAAACCTGACTCTATCAAGTCATGGGCCGACGTCGAAAGACGCTTTTTGGCTCGCTTCTTCGACGACGACACAGAAGTGTCAATGGCCACTCTCCTTGCTGAAAAGCAACGGAAGTCGGAGTCGGTCAAAGATTTTGTGAAAATATTTCGAAATTGGTCGGTCCACTGTCGGGACCAAGTTTCCGAGTCGACACTGATCGAGATGTGCCGCAACAACCTGTCGATCCATATTTTATCCAAAATAGGCGTGGTAGAAACTCGGACATGGAAAGAGCTTATGCGTCAGGGCGAACAGGTGGAAAACATGATCAAGAGGCTGGAGGCCGAAGAACCACAGCCTAAGAAGGGAGCCGCGGAACCGGCTGTGCCAAAGAATCCCCCTCGAACGAGAGGAAAAGAGATCATGGCAGTCGATTCCGCCCCGACGCCAAAGGCTGCTCAAAGGCCAAAGCCCAGACAATTCGAGCAACGACCCCCACGGCAATACGACTTCAAGGAAGACCAAGTTGTGGCAACGTTCGATACGCTACTCAAGAGTGGTCGAATCAAACTGCCGGAAGCCACGAAGCCTGAGGAGGCGGACAAAACCGGTGATCCGAGTTACTGTGCCTATCACAGATTCCTTGGCCACCACACAACCAAATGCTACGTCCTCAAGGACAAGCTCCAGGCCCTCTACGACGCGGGGGTTTTGAAGAAAGAGAAGGTTCAAAAGCAGGTGACTACGAACATGATCACTTTGAGCTTTGGGACAGATCTCCAGGAGGTTCAAGCTCCGGCAGGGGTAATTCCTATCCCCAAGGCGGTCTTGAAAATCACCAATGACGATCCTCACAACAAGCGGGGGAAGGGTTTGACCCTACAGACTCTGCCATCAGGGCAGGTGATGTGGGTCCACCCGGACCTCCTCAACGATGAGCAATGGACTGCAAGGCCTTCGAAGGAGGCTAAGGGAAAACATTGCAACGTCGTCTCCGCCATCCTAGATAGAGATAACGCAGCAATAACCCCCATGACCGATTCCGAAGAGGACACCAACATCTTCGCCACAAGAGCAGGGAAGGAATTCACGAAAGAATATCCTACAAGGGCAGAGAACCCGGCAAGACTCCCCACGAGGCCAGCCGCGGCAACCCCTCCCAATCCGGACAGACCAAGCTCGAGCCGCTAACCTTTCTGGTTCAACGTGCTTGCGCAGCTGAAAAGCATTCCTACGCGAATTACCATGTACGACCTCCTTCGGCTATCCAGGTCTACCCGGGAGGCCCTACAAGAGACGTTCGCCGACTCAGAGGCATTCTCCACCCATTTCTCGAAAGAGACAGAGGCAGAACAAGAATGTGCGATTTGTTGCCAAATCGCCGAGAGACGGGTCCCGTGCATCACTTTCACTCCTGAGGACATGCTCATCAAGAGCACATCTCATGATCGGCCGCTGTACTTCACAGGATACGTCGGTTCGTCGAAGGTGGATCGAATTCAGGTCGACCCAGGTTCTGCGCTAAGCATCGTACCCCTAAAATTGATTAAACACCTGGGGATACCGCCAAAACATCTGTCCTCAACCACCACAACTATTTTTGGCTTTAACGCCACGGGGACACGGCCATTGGGTAAGATCCGCCTGAAATGCTGAATAGGTGACATGAAGACGGAGGTGACCTGCTACGTTATCGATGCCGAGCCTTCCTACAACGTACTCTTAGGACGCCCGTGGATCCATGGCAACCGAATAGTCCCATCCACCCTTCACCAATGCCTGAAATATGTTGACGACTACGAGCAAGTGAAAATAGTAGTGGCCGACAAACAACCCTTCAAAGGCGTCGAAAACTACTACACGAAATCTCTATTATACCAAGATCCCGTCGAGCCACCGGTTGAAGAACCGGAGAGTGGCAACGAGGCGGATAACGAACCTGAGTACAGTGATAACCTAATTCTAAACGACTTCGAGTCAATTGTATTATGAAAGTCACCATGTAACCAACGCTGTTCAGGCGGAGAAGATTGTCATGAATGAAAAGTCCAACTTTGCTTATGTGTCGTCTTGTTCTACGTCTAAGGATGATGAACCTAATGACCTATGGGCAAAACTCTACGGTGATCCCTCCCTGCACTTGCCAGTATGCTCGTCGTACGTCGCGAGAACACGGCTGATTGAGTCATCGCAAGCTGTACTCGTTGTGCCAGCCCGAAGTAATTATCAAAAAGATATTATTTTTGGCCAGATCGATCGTCCCCTACGCACCCTATGGGATGAATCTGAAGACGAGGACCCAACGCCTCAATTTTCGCAATACAGCCAAGTCGCCAGGCGCATGATGAGTGACATGGGGTATGACCTCACTCGCTTAGAGGGCCTGAATTACGGCCGAGGGTGCAAAACAGTCGTCCGACCTGCCCATGTACCCAGGGGTAAACCCTCGAACTTCAACAGGACTCGGAGGGGCTTAGGCTACTCCTCTTCCTCATCAGACCTGTGCTGTTGTGTCAATGAGGATTCTGATTATGCCTGTTCAGGAGATCAATCGTCAGTAACCTCAGCATGGGACTCGGATGTTAGCGTGAGAGATCTGTTCGATAACCTTACAGTCAACATGGCTACGATGGATCCCGCCGAAATAGCGGAGGACGGACAACTTCCGCTTTATGACAAGACATGGGATCGCCATGTTAATGCCCAGTGGAATAGTCACTTCGAGCAACGGGAACCACCGACCGAAGGAGAAATCCTCCAGGTGAACATGGGCACTGACGCGAATCCCAAGCCCATATTCATCAGCGGCAGCTTACCTCCTCAAGAAAAAGAAGATCTCATCGCCCTCATACAGGAATACATTGACGTCTTCGCATGGAATTATGAGGACATGCCCGGCTTGGATCCGCGGGTCGCCACGCATCGCCTCAACATCAGCTCAGATGCTAAGCCAGTTAAGCAACAGCAGAGGTGTTTTCGCCCTCAGATTATGGAGGCGATCGAGGCCAAAGTGAAGAAACTCATAGAATCCGGTTTTATCAGAGAGGAACAGCATCCCGACTGGGTAGCTAATATTGTTCCAGTCCTGAAGAAAAACGGTAAGATCCGCATCTGCATCAACTTCAGAGACCTCAATGCCGCATGCCCTAAGGACGAATTTCCTTTGCCCATCACAGATGTCATCATCGATAACACGTGCGGATTTGAGAGGATGTCCTTCGTGGATGGTTTCTCAGGGTACAATCAAATCAAAATGCACCCTGAGGATGAGAAACACACTTCATTCCGAACCCCCATAGGGGTATACTGCTACACGATCATGCCCTTCGGACTCAAGAATGCCGGCGCGACCTATCAACGCACCATGAGCACGATCTTTCGAGAGCACCTATGAAAGACGGTGGAGTGCTATGTGGACGACCTGGTCGTGAAGAGTCGCCACAAAGACGACCACCTCCAGGACTTGAGGATGATGTTCGAACTCATGAGGACTCACCAACTCAAGATGAATCCTACGAAGTTATTTCTAGGAATGTCTAGTGGTAAATTCCTTGATTTCGTCGTCACAACGAAAGGGATCCGAATTGACCCGGACAAGGTGCGAGCCATTCAAGAGCTTCAACCGCCCCGGAACCTCAAATAATTGAGAGGTCTTCAGGGACGATTGGCCTACATCCGAAGATTCATCTCAAATCTTTCGGGCAAGTGCCAGCCGTTCTCTAAGCTTATAAAGAAAGGCACCTCCTTCGTGTGGGACGAGCCTTGCCAGCGGGCCTTCAAAGAGATCAAAGCTTACCTCTCGAACCCACCCGTCCTTGCGGCGCTGATCTCGGGAAAGCCATTTCTCATCTATATACGGGCCATGGAGCATTCTCTAGGCGCCCTCTTGGCACAAAATGATGACGCGGGCCATGAGCAAGGCATCTACTACCTATGTAGAACCCTGCAAGGCGCTGAACAACGGTACCCGATGGTCGAGAAAGAATGTTTGGCCCTGGTGTTCGCCATCTAAAAGATGCGACACTACTTGGTTGGCCAGACAATCCATGTCATCTCCCGGATGAACCCTATTCGGGTCTTCATGACACAACCCGCGGCGTTAAACTGGCGCCTGGCTAGGTGGTCGCTTCTGCTCTCTCAGTACGACATCCACTTCATGCCACAGAAGTCGGTCAAAAGGCAGGCCATCTGCGATCTCATGGCTAGTCACCCGCTAGGGGCGAAAACCGATTTGTTTGAAGATTTGCCAGACGAACCGCCCGAAACCAACATGACCTCGTTACCGGAAGTGTGGCAGATGTTCTTTGACGGCGCGTCTCGCGCAGCCGCGAACGGCTCTATTATTGCAGGAGTGGGAGTAGTCCTCACTTCTCCGCATAACCACGTGTTGCCCCGGGCCTTTTCTTTAACAGAACCGTGCACCAACAACGTGGCTGAGTACAATGCATTACTTGTCGGACTCGAGTTGGCAAAAGAGCTAGGGATACAGCATCTCGAGGCTTACGGTGACTCCCAACTCATCGTCAAGCAGATGATCGGTGAATACGAAGTTAGGAACGATGACCTAATCCCTCTCCACAAAGCGGCTATCAAGCTAGTGGAGTCATTCGAGAGTTGCCGCATTGAGCACATGCTACGATCCAAGAACACACATGCGGATGCCCTCGCCTCCTTGGCGGCTAATCTGGCCCAGCCATTTGGGACGACCCAATGGATCACAGTGACGAGCAGGAGGCTCTTTCGGCTGAAACATCCCAGAAGCGAACACTACCCATCAGGTCTCGGAGCAGCCCGATCCGAAAGATTAGCATCTCCTAATCATCGACTACGTCCTATACGGCATATTGCCCGAAGACGCAAGGGAACGAGAGTCTGTTCGGAGACGTGCCACGAGATTCTACTATGATTCGACCACCAAGACGTTGTATCGAAAGTCATACGATGGTTTATTGCTCCGATGCCTGTCAGGAGCAGAGGCCCAAGAGGCTCTGCGCGAAGCCCACAGCGGTGCTTGCAGGGCTCATCAGCTTGGACCCAAACTTTGGGATCGCTTGCGAATGATAGGCTACTTCTGACCCGGGATGGTTCACGACGTGTAGGGGTGGAAATGAACCAAATAATTAATAAATGATTCGATAATGGTTCCATTAAATATTCGGTCATATTCGATTCGGTAGTTTATTTATCACTAAACAAATATTTTTAGTATTCGAGTTTATTAACGAATAGAATTTAACCAGATGTATATTCGATTCGTTTGTTTATTAAATATTTGTTTAAAATTTGATCACAGCTTATTATTTGTATTATTGCACATATGATGTCATATTTTTAACCCACTTACCATTTCTACTTAAGTTTTATATATAGATTTTAAGACTTAAATAATCTTAAATCTGTTTTCTATTAAAATTTTGATATATATATATATATATATATATATATATATATATATATATATATATCATATATTATAAAGAAATATTTTTTATTTATGAATTTTAATACTATTTGAAAATCAAACTCTTTAGCGAAATAAATATACTTTGATATTCGATAAGTATTCGTGAATATTCATGAATATTTATCAAATACCAAGTATTCGAGTTCGAATTCAAAAAAACTAGATATATGAATATTAGAGTCCGCATTCGAATTCGATAATTTTAAACAAATACAAATATGAACACCTTAGTATTCGATTCGATTCGATCATTTACCACCCCTAACGACGCGGTCGCCTACGCAAAGCGCTGCCACGAGTGCCAGATCCACGCCAACTACATGCACCAGTCGCCCGAAGACCTGCACCCGACAAAGGCTTCGTGGCCTTTCGAGGCATGGGGGATGGACATAGTCGGACCGATATCCCCGCCGTCGGCAAGAGGTTATCGCTTCATTGTCGCGATCACCGACTACTTCTCTAAGTGGGCCGAAGCCATCCCCTTAAGAGAGGTCAAGACTAACGACGTGATCAAGTTCATCAAGCACCATGTCATATACCGATACGGCGTACCCCGGCGTATCATCCATGACAACGGTACACAGTTCGTTAGCCATGCATTCACCAGGTTTTGTGAAAAGTTCCAAATACAAAACCTCTCCTCCATGGCCTACAACCCTTCGGCGAATGGTCTAGCCGAGGCCTTCAATAAAACGATTATCAAGATCTTGACCAAGTTGACTTCCACTAGCAAACGTGACTGGAGTGAAAAACTTGGCGAAAGCCTATGGGCGTATCGCACGACGGTTCGTACGCCGACGGGCCACACACCCTACTCGTTGGTATACGGTTGTGAGGCCGTGTTGCCATTAGAGATCCAAATCCCGTCCCTCCGTGTCACCCTGGCAATAGGGATGACAGCCGAGGATAATCACCAACAATGACTCACGGAGCTCGAAGCGTTAGACGACAAACGACTAGAAGCTCAACAACACATCGAGTTCTATCAAGCCCGAATGGCCAAAGCGTTCGACAAGAAAGTCAAACGCCGGGCCTTCAAGGAGGGAGAATGGGTACTCGCCGTCTGCAGACCAATGATCCTCACCTCCAAGAAGAAGGGCAAATTTTAATCCAAATGGGAAGGGCCATTCGTAGTAGAGATGGTCAATTCGAATGGAGCTTACCGCCTTGTCAAGCCAAACGGCGACAAGATCATGATGCCCATCAACGGCAAATACTTGAAGAAGTACTACCTTTAGTTCTTCTTCAAACTCCCACGAGTGCATGAGTCTTAACTGGTCCTTACTCCCTCCAACTGGTACACGAGGCTAAACTGTCCCTACCTCTTTCGCGCTGGCAGAAGACCCCATGTAAGTCGCCACCCACAGCGCTCTCAAAGTGTGACCTAGGTCGCCTCCTGGTCAAACTTCCTTACGAGCGAGACCAGACTAATTCCGCCACGATGACGTCAGACCTCTGGCGGAAGTCAATTCGCCAATCTTCCCCAACAAGACGGCGAATCCACCAAGGCCGCTCACATCGCGGCAGACACAGAGTTGCTCAAATCGCAACAAACCCCCACTGCCAGGTTAATACTTAACCTCCAGCGAGAATCAGCTCGCCAATCCCCCCCAATAGGATGGCGGGTCCACCAAAGTCGCTCACATCGCGGCAAACTATTCGGCTATGTCAACTACCACCTCTAACCGAATCAGCTTATCAATCTCCCTCAATGAGATGATAAGGCCTCATAGTTGCCCGATCATAACAAAACTTCATCAGGTTAATGATTACCTCCGATGACTGGCGCCGCTATTCCTACGAATAGCACAGCCTAAGTAATAACTTACCATGCGACGTGTTATTACTTCGGTCGATAGTCACACTCCTACGTCCCTGAACTATTTGGCCTATTCCAGATATCCTAACATTCCCTTAGGATAACTGATGGGTAGCAACCTACCATGCGATGGCTCCTACAACAATCGATCGTCACATTCCTATGTCCCTGAATGATTCGATTGTCGCCTATGTCGTCGCCCTCACGGACGATGACAATTATCAAGGGCGGCTCGACAGGCATCACGCCTGATTCCTCCGAACAACAACCCACCGGGTGGCAAGTCAAAGATCGGGGACCTCGGTTGATCGTATGAACGAGCAACCATTTCTGGTCTCGGGCTAAGTGTTACCCTCTTGGTCCCACTTGTGCTGCAACGCGAAAGTCGGGGTTGACCTGACCATACGTCGTGGACAGCCAAAAACAGAGAAAAGACCGAATGGCCAAGTCCAAGACAGGTCCGCCAGAGGAGGCGTGAGCAGCTCAACTCAAGCGCCAAACAGCACATGCGAATTCAACCTAAAGACAAAACAAGCCGAATGCATACCAACACCAGAAAATAAGAAAATAAAAAAAATAAACTGTGCATGCGAAACAGAGGATAAGCAAAACCAAAGGCCATTACGGGCCAAAATTTACATGCATAAGTTTTTAAGTTATGATGCGGTCGGCATCAACTGAGTTACAAAAAAAAGAGCAAATGGGGCGCTTAGCCAAAGTTGGCACTACAGGAGCCTCAGCAGGCTGAAGGCGGCGATCTTGGATTTGACCCCCGAAAGGTCCGCCGCACGCTGGGCCTTTGCCACCTCCTCTTGCTTCTGCCGTAGCTGGGCGAAGGTAGCCTTATCGTCCTCTTCCTCCTGACGGAGGAGCTGAAGTGCCCGGTCCATCTCTCCGGCAGCGCGACAGATTTTCCTGTTCTCCCGCTCAAGCTTCTGCAGCCTCGCCTCGCCGCGAAGGGACCCGGCGTCTTCAAAGAAGGCGGCGTCCGTATAGGCGTCCATCTTGGCCAACACCGCCTGGTGCTGCTTACGCAGATGCTTAAGGTCAGCCTCCTTCGCCTGGATCTGCTTCACCCGCTCCTCACGCTCGAGCATGAGGCGCATTGAGAGAGGCGGTGGCGCGTCGTCATGCACCAGATCCTCGAGGTGGTACATCCACCCCTCCATGCGGCCGAACTCCTACTCACACCGCCGTACTAGCGAGGTACCGCCCACACGGCGGACTGTCCTTAGGCCCGCCTCCACGAGGGGAAGCGCAAGGGGCAGAAGACCCTCGCCGACGGCAACGGCGGTTCGGTGCACCAAACCCTCCAACCGCTGGAGGATCTCAAACGCGGGGTGAGACGTGGGTTCTGGGGCAGAAGACCCCTGGACCGAGCTCACGGGGGAAGCGGGCAGAGCACCGACGTCGACGGTGGTGGTAGAGGAGCCGACGCCCTCGGAGGAACTATGGTCAGATGCGGAGGCCATGGAAGGTTTGCGCGGCGATTCTCGCTCACAAATTATTTCAAAGACGTGAGAACCTTGCTAAAAAAACAGCAAGTACGGGATATATATTCGATAACCCGACGGCTGGGATCTGTCGTCCCAAGCAATCGAACGGCACAGGTGTCCTGCGATGCCTCGAGCTCCACGCCAATAAAGGCCATTCCTCTCGGGACCCCAAGCAGACCGATCGGATTAAGTCCAAGGGGCGAGGCGTCCCGTCGCTTCACTATTAATGAGCATTAAAAAAGCCTTAGCTGGCAAGCATTTGGGCCCGCAAGCAGACGCGTGGCATGAATTTCGCCCGCATTCCGGACCTTCGACTAGAGGGCAGATTCGCCGTCGCTGGAGTTTAATTGCAGTACGAATTCGCCATCGGTCGAGTTCAACTGTCAATACAAATTCCCATCTCACGAATTTCGCTTGCTACCTAAATCCGCCAGAGGCCAAGTGGGCCCTCAACGCAAACTCGCCTCCCCACAAGTTTCGCTAGTGACCTAAGTTCGCCGGCAGCCGGGTTTGGTCTTTAACACGAAATCAACATCACACGAGTTTCGCTTACAGTCTGAATTCGCCAACGGTCGAATTCAACCTTCCGGTGAACTCGCCATCAATTGGGCCTTACTTACAATAGGAACTCACCAACATTTTGGAGGGTAACTTACAGCATAATCATTCGAGTCTTAGCCCGCAGCATGAGCTCACCTACACTCGAGTTGGACCAAACGAGCTCGCCAGCGGTTCAGTATAGCTTTCTACGCAAACTCGCCGTCACTCGAGCCGGCCTGCAGCATGAACCTGCCTGTGCTTGAGTTGAATCCTCGAAGCAAATTCGTCACCGCTCAAGGAGTTTCGCCTGAAATCACCATTGGCCATGCCAGAGAAACACTGAATGGTGACATGTCAGAAGAAAACGTAACAAGAAAACACGAACTTCATCAAATACTTCTAGACAGTACATTTGGACAAAGTTATGGCTTTGCAACTAAGAGAGTCATAATATTACGTTCAAAAAGCAAAACATGCACCTAGTTTTTTAAGACAGTACATTTGAACAAAGTTATGACTCCACAATCAAATGAGTCATAACACAATGTTAAAAGAAAATAAAACAAAATGTCTTAACACAGCCCCAGGCAAGAGGACCTAGTCCGACAGGCTAAACGATGCGAGCTCTGCCTTAACTTTGGCTATCTTTCTTGCATGGCCCTCCCTAGCCTTGTCTCCAGCCTCCTTCCGAGCCCGGTCCTCAAAGCTAGATCTGGCGGCAGCGTCTTCCTGGCGCAAAGTCTCATGGCTCCGAGCCTCCGCTTCGGCGGTCTTGCCAACCTTAACGCTCTCGGACTGGAATTCCTTCAGAGACGCCTCCGCCTGCTCTAGCTCTTCTTTTAAGCGGAGTATAGTGGAAGTGAGTTCGCTCACGCGCTTTTCCAGGTGACGCTGCTGACTCACCCAGAAGGCGACGGTGGATTCCAGATCGGCTATCTCCCTAGAGCGGACCTCCTGCTCCCAGGCCTCACGACGTCGAATTTGGGACAAGAAGGACTCCACATCGACTTCTGGACCTTCCCGCGTTAAGATTTCTAGCCTCATCAGGCGTGATTCCAAAAGGCGAAGCTTCTGCATGCAACGCGTGGCAAGCCGGTTTTCGCCCAGTCGCCTAAAGTCAGGCACGCGGTCCAGGAGAGACTATCTGAAACCATCGTAGTTCCCCATGCCAAAGCTAACAAGCGAAATCACCTGCTTCGCAGCGTTCTCAAACTCTTCGAGGCGAACCGGCAGGGACAATGAACCCGAAGAAACAGGCTCTTGACCCGGCGCGAGTGTTGCGATGGGCGGAACCTCAAGACAGGGTTCGGTTCCAGTTTGAGCGGTGGGGCTTGAGGTAGGAGAAGTCGCTGGGCTCTCGGATTCGTCGTCAGAGATCAAGATGGGCTCAGCCTCGTGTTCCTCGGAAGGCGATGCATCTTCATGGGCTGTGAAGCGCAACGATGACACGAAAAGGAGTCAGACGAGAAATACCTACCCACGCCTGAATGGGGGTTGAGGTAAAGACATACCTTCGGCGGCGGCAGCTTCTGCAGCACCCGAAGAAGACGCCTCCTTCCTCTTCTTCGAAGTAACCCTCTTCACCTTCGGAGCCATCTTGAGGATGCAAGGGAAATTTGGACCTCCTCTGAAGAAGACGACAAGGAAACTGTGACCTTTTCTCGACAAAGGGGAGGTGTACTAAATACCCTGGCTCTAAGCAGTTATCTGCGGATCGATTAGACCCTTCAGGCCCAAACAGTTAAGGGGAAGGCTGAATAATCCGGATCCCATATGAATGGCCAGGATTCGGCGGTTCCTGGACACGATCCCCAACCAACGGCCCGAATCGAGGGTGGAGGACGAAGAGACCCACCGCACCGCATTTAATGCGAAGCGACGTGCTCACGTCTCCGTAACCGACGTGCACGTGGGTTAACACACGACCCGCTAAGAGCGGAGCCCGCCCGAAGCCGAAGTCGTTATTAGTAACCCCTGTGGATTCGTCCTCGGATAAAATCCGCATGTAGGCGAGACGAGCTTGTAACTGAAATCCGCCGATAAGAGTCTCTTGCGGCCGAACGCTAACTAGCGCATGTTAAAAAAAATATAGAGAGTACGCGCACAAGTAATAATGGCTAGAAACAAAAGGATAATTTCATTCATAAAAAAGAAATCCTATTACAACAGGGAATCAAAGGCAAACTACAGAGCTCTCAATCGCCATTCCGCCTCACGAATCTCCCCGGCATAGTGAAGCTCGAATTTCCTCAGGATCTCTCGACGAAGATCTTCCTCGGTGCGCGAGACTAAGTCCTGGACGGTATCCTTGACCTCCTTGAGGGCTCGATCCTTCTCCTCGACGGAATCAGTGACCAATTACCGACGAGACTCAATATCCTCCAACTCCTTTGACACTTGCTCACGAGCCTTCTCTTGAATGGCCAAGGAGGCCTATGCGTTAGCTATAACTTGCTTTAGTTTCTCTATCTCGGAGGATAGGCGAGAGAGACGGTTATCGGCCGTCTGTTGCTCATGGACCACTCGTGCATCCTCGGCCTTAGCTTGCTCCAACTCTACGGACAACCTTGTCTCCAGTGACATAGTCTCATTCAGACGGCGATCACGGTCTTTCACGGCTGCTCGAACTTCGCTGGAGGCGAGATCAACAACTGTGGAACTCTTCGCGTGAAGGGCGAGCAACTACTGAACAGCCTCCTCCACTTCTTTCAGACGCAGAAAGTATGGCTTCGCCGCGGTGGCGCCAAGCCTCTTGATTAAGAAGAACACATCACGTTCGAGATCCTCCTTGAACTCTTCGAAAGGACAACTCTCCTCCAAGGCCAGCTTGACGCAGTCAGCCAAAGTGTCTTGGAAGTTAATCAGGGCTCGTGCCACCTGCCTCTTTTGCGAACGTTCCAAGGGAGAAAGAGCAGCCTCCTCTGCCGAGGATGAAGTTACGATTGAAGTACTAGTGGTCATAACCGCAAAAGTAGCGACTGGCGCCGCCAAAGCCGGTATGACCCTGACGCCATCAGGGTAGCAGCCGCGGCATCGCTAGCCACCACAGACAAGGAAGTGGCCACCAGCCCAGTAGGAGTCCCCCTTTGAATCGGAGACTCTCGCGCTGAGGGTTCACCCCCAATCGGTGCTCCCTCGAGAGTGGAGGTTTCCCCTTGTTGGCCTGCATGAGCCGACACTTCCTCCTCACTCGATAGCGCCTCATGGATTGAGGCGTCATCATCCGCCTCTGATTCACCCGAATAACCCGCCCAAGAGGGGGAATCTTCCTTGCCAACAGCTGCATGGGAGGGATCGGCTGCAAGTGTAAGGGGAACATTAACAAAAACCCCCTGGCATGGAAGGATCAACAACGCTAAAGCCTACGCTTACCTGAACCCCCGAGTTCTACTCTATCTCCACTCCCCTCCTTTTCGTCAGAAGGAATGGAGATCACTCTCTCAACTGCATCTGCACGGATTCAATATAAACAATCAGAAGGTGTGGACCCGACTTCATACACAAGGATACCACACTAAAAGGTTACCTCCTGGTGCGGACGTAGGAGTCGTCGAAGCCCCCGCCGGTGGCCTCACATCAGGCTGCGGAGGGGCGTCCTTCGGGATCACCGGAACCGCCTCCAACACGATAGGGGGAGTAATCTCGACCGTCCCTTCACGACGGGCCTTCTTGGCCGCTTCTGCTCCGGAGCCTTCGGCCGCCGCTTCCCGCTGCCGTTTAGAGAGCAGCGAACTGCTCAGAGATAGAAGGGGCATCCCCATCCGTCCGGCAATCACGCTCCGGGCTTGCTCCAGACGCTCACTCGCCCGAGTTAACTCGACAGGCTCCCTCCGTTCGCTAAAAGGGTCCAACGGAAGACTAGGAGAAGGAGCTCGTGTCTCGGGCGCCTCAGACTCATCCATGCCCACGTCGTCGCCCTCGGGGTCTTAGGCGGGATCCTTCGAGAACCACTCCTTAGCGGTCTGACCCCCCCTCTGCCTCGAAGCACGAGAAGCCCCCCTCGGGCGGCGCCCGTGCTCCGCCAGACACGAGCTCTGGAACCAGAAGCCATTGGGATTAGCGCTGGCACCCCGGTACCACCGGTAATACAGGAGCGTATGGTGTAAGTCACGATCCTTCGCAGGTATTTCAAAACGAGCATGGGTACCACCAGCATGAGTTCAGAACCATCCACGAGCTCCATCCACCAGCCCCCCTTCGAAGTGCAGGCGGGGATTAGCATTGCCCACGTACAATTGATCGTACCCGAACTGGTGGGCAAACCTACAAGGGACATACGGCTCGAGATAGCACGTAGAACCCGTTCGTAGGACATGATACCCCGGCCGGATGTTCACCAACCATCGAAAAGCATCGCAGGAGAGGACTGTGTGATGGTCCACCGTCGGCACATCCCTGAGAGATTCCCCATATCCTCCCCCACTAAAGTAAGGGAAGAAACGGCGAAAGTTATAATGCCCGAAGCGAGAGAGCATCTTTCGTGCATCGGGGATATCCTTACATTTCCAAGAGCACCTCTCCAGGCGCTGAACGAATGGGACAAACTTGTCTCCTTGAAGAGTCGCTAGGGCACTCATCAAGCACTCGCAGTGGTATACGAACCACGCCATCAAATAAGTGTACGGCAGTCCTACCCTAGGGTTAGGGGTCCTGATAACCTCTCCTTCCCCCTCATCGATAGTCGATACACGGCAAAATTGGGTCGTCAGGATGCGGAGTCCCCGATGGATACACGCTACCATCGCCGACACCAAGGAGTAGGACTTCCCATGGGCTAAGCAAACCGCAGGATACACTACCTCCACAGGAAGCGCCTCAAAAGAATGAGTGGGGATCACACACCTCTTCAGCCACAACATGAGGTACCCCGCGAACAGAGCCTTACTGGAAATAGGGGACTGGGCCTAGTGATGAAACGAGTGGAAGACCGTTCCGGATTTGAACCCGCCCTCATCACGCTCAAGAACTATAGTGGCTTCCCCTTCGGCCATCCTACTTTCCACTTCAGCCTGGTCATATTCGCTCAGCGGCAGAGCAGGCCTTCCTTTGACATCATTTTCGGGGAACAAATAGTCAGCCCATTTCTTGTGGCTGATCCCCGGGGCCCTTTTCTTCTTACCTTTGTGGTCGACCGCCCCCAATGTATTGAGGCATATATGGTAGTGACAGCAATTCTCATAGGGTCTCGACCATCGAAGGGGAGTGGTCTGAAAGCTGGTCGATCTCTTCTTGACCAGGAACGTACTCCTCATATGGGAAGTCTCCTAAAGGTAGTCCTGACACGTCGTACATCTCATGAAGGGCTATCCCGAGCTCACCATTGGGGGTAAAAAACGTGCCACTGTCCGCACAATACAGCTCCAAAATGTTGTGGAACTGAAGAGCACTGATCTTTAGACCATGTTGGGTGGCCTGAATGGCCGAATACAACTCCGAATTCTCGAGGTCGGAATTCTCGGCCAAAATGTAATCGGTAATCTTGGACCACCAGGTCTTGCTCCCAAGCGCAGAATAGATCCACCCAGAGACCCTGAAGTCCTTTGGGGGAAAGCTCCCGCCAGCTTGAAAGAAGCGATGACGGAAGGTCTCCGCGACTGCTGTCATTTCTCCGGCGGGCGCCTCATTGAACGATAGGCCCGGACGCAGGCCGGTCACCCGTTTGCAGGAACTCTCCACCCCGTACCCAGCCGTCGAGCCCATGAAGACGCCGCAAGTGACCCCGTCCTGAATAGGGGTCAAATCCCAGTTCATCACTCTGGGGACCATGAAAGATCGTAAATCGACGATAAAAAAACCCTTCGGCATGTTGGGAAGATAGTAGTGGATCCCGTCCACCACGCGGAACCACTTACTCTCCTTGATCAGCAGGGCGGAAGGATCAAGCGCAGCATCACCGAACAAGAATTGGGGCTTCTGTAGCTCCGTCCTGTCCTTGTCTGTCAACACCACGTCGGTGGTCAGCTCACGCAGCGTCAGGTGGTGCCCATCAGTGACTCTCCTTTTCAGGCCGTCGGGCTTATCAGTAGAGAACACAGGCACTGGATCCAAGGAAGGGAGTCGGGAAGGCGTCGTATAGCCTGTACCTCCAGCGAGATTGATGGCCACGCCCTTCGGAAGAGCTTTGTCGGAGAAGATCGCTGCAAGAAGGAACCAAAGAATCAAGACAGAATCTGCTGTAAGGGCAAATTCGCTTATCAAGCAAGGGCGGGCGGATTCGCCTGTCGAAAGGGGAAATCCACTTAGTCCGAACGAGGTCTGTCCGTATAAACGATACTCCCCTCTACCGGAGAAAAGGGCTGAACTCGCCTATCAAAAAGCGAGTTCGCCTCTATCCAGAAAAGGTTGAGTTCGCCCGCGGAAACAGAAATCGTCCTCTAAGGATGAATGTAAAATCAACCTAAAAAGGGCCAACTTTGCCCCAAATCGGGGAAGCTGCCAAGGGACGACGGAATTCCAGGAGGATGAGCGACACTCATCCTCCCAACCCGACGCCTATAACCTACACGGGGTCGTCAAACTAACCCATTGACTTACCCAAGCGCGGCTCCGGTACACTGGCGGGCGCACCGGCGGAGAGACGGTCGGATAGCGTCCGGGGCCTTTCCCCTCGTGACACACTTCTTAGATTTCGGCCCCATTGAAAGATGAAGCGGTAACTCTCTCTTTAGAAGTTTTTCAAGATTCCGGAGCACAGTAACTCCCAAAGGAGGAAAACAGCTTATTTAAAAGGCAGAGTCGTCCACGTGGCCACGATTGCCCTCGAAAGGCGAAACCCTAACGGACAAGAGATGTGGCCACGATCGAATTCGACGGCCCAGATCGCCCTCAGTATATCGAAGGAACCGCAAAAACGGGAAACGGGCCGGTCGTAACCCGGGATCTGAACCGAGATCGACAGTTGTATCCAGTGGTTAAATTCGAAAACCACGGCCACGATTCGAACGAGGCGCACGAAGCTGACGTCAGGTTGTCGAATCACCATGAAAGCGACATGACGGAACCACGCCGCCTTAACTGGGAAGGCATGAAGCCCCACCAACGGACACGTGGTTTACTCACGCAGAACCTGATTTCACCCCAAAGGAAAGGTCTCATCGGTGAAAGCTCGAATAAAATCCACAAGTCAAGTGAAGATTCGCCTCCGAAGCCTAACTTCGCCTGAATGGTCCGTCCACCTTTGGAAACAGGCGACTTGCCCGAAATCATGAAACCAACGAGGTGACTTTGGTTAAACCCGCGCCCCAGGCGGCTAAGGGTCAGAGTGGAAATCTTAGCATTAAGCCTAAGAGAAACTACTCGACAACTCATCATACTGAGGGGAATAGTATGGCTAGCCCGATTCAAACGGTAATCGGTAAAGGTAGATCAAACCCGTTAATAGCTGAGGATTTGCTAAAAATCCTAATGCACTTGGTCAACCCAGAACTTTTCTGTTTAAAGTATTCCAGACCACACGTAAGCCGGTTTAGGTCTAAAAACTTTGAAGGGTGTCTTGTAGACGGTAAAAATTACCGCTACGGACTGACGAACGAATTCGCCCACGAGTCGGGACCACCCACTTGGGCAAAAGATGGATCGCGGCCACGAGATGGGAGCCCCACATTTACCCTCATGCACCAAGACACATAGACTCGCCAGTAAGGTGAATTCACCCTCATAAGCCAAATCCGCCTGCAGGGGTCCAAATCCACCTACACGAGTCGAGAGCCGGGTTCTCGGGGACAAACCTCCCCTACTTCTCGCGATACGAGGGGAGAGAGCACAGTGCCCTAGGTTCGTCAGATGGCCGCCCACAATTCAAGCGAGCGGACAGGCGTCGGATCAGCCTGCATACTCATAAATGCGGTTCACCTCACCCATCAGAATCAAGAGCCGGAGCCGCCGGCATGCAGCAAGCTGTCCAAGCCCACTCGGGTACGAGACATCCATTCTCCCGCTTCTATTGAGGCGTAGGAAGAGGGCACAGTGTCCCACGACCGTCAGGTGGTCGCTCGGTGGCTCACAGTGTAAGTGAGCGGACATGCGTCAAAACAGCCTGCACCCTCATAAATGCAGCTTACCTCACTCATCCAAGCGAAGGGCAAGAGCCGCCGGCGCTCGATGAGTTGGCCAGATCCACTCAAGTATCCGGCAGTCACAGTCACTGATACGAGGAGGGGCTTTCCCACTCCTGCGCGACGTGATGTAACACGCGGCTCCTCGAATGACCGCTTGTGGTGCAAGTGGGCAGCAGGATATCTCTGAACAATGTATGGTCACATCCCATAATTCAAGGAGCAGTCAAGCTGTCTCTCTTCCATTTCAGAGCCTCTTCCAGCAACCTTTAAAAGAGGTTGAATGATACGGGTGTATCTTCTCTTCGGGAGCTTAGCGATCCTCATGGGAGCTTGAGGATAGATGATTCTCATGGTATCTTGAGAATAGAGTAGAGGAGTCGTGGACGAGGTCATTGGAGGCGACGAAGTCGAAGGATTCGTTAAACTGCAGAAAAAAATAGTTTGGGCTCTGTCCGGTCGACCGCATGTGTCACTGCGGTCGACCGCGTAGTGCACAGACCCAGACTGTGTCTCTGGACTGAGAGCGGTCGACCGATGTATGCGCTGCGGTCGACCGGAAACCCTGTAATCGACTTTTCCAGATTTCGACGTTCTGACCGGTCGACCGCCTTGGGCACTGCGGTCGACCGCGTAGCGGTTCCGGGTCTGGTCCTGTTTCCTACACTGTTTAGGATTTCTGTTTAGTATAAATAGAAACACGACTTTTCTAGGGTTTAGCACTCAGTTTGTAATCAGAAAAGAGATCAGGGAGGTTGTTCTTTGATCTAGAGAGATTGTGAGAGAGAGATTTTGTAAATCCAATTGATTCTCATAATCTAGAGAAGGTATTTTCCTTCGCCCTAATTAAACTCTTGTGTTCTTCTGTTGTTTTCTTCTTTACCCACTCTTGATAACTCCGCAATCAAGAATGCTCGCACGGCAACTCGTATCAAGTTGGTATCAGAGTACCTAGATCTTGTGAAGGGGGGACCTGTGTATGGTCCTTACTCGCTCACATTACAAGAGGCTTGGCGAGATCCTTATTTATTTGGAGGGAGTCCAGAAATTAAGGAAGGAGAAGATGACTGAAACAGATAATTTAGCGAGACTTGATGCCATGGAGAAGTAGATTGAGACGATCGGGACGACTCTTACTCAACTCGTGGGTCTAATCAACGGAGGTGACAAAAAGGAGGAATCTTCTTCGAAGGGTAAGAAGAAACTCGTCGAATCCGACGAAGAGCACGAGGAATCTGATTCAGAGGGGGAGACTGAGATTGTCAAGACCGTTGGACATCAAGGGGGTAAGAACAATTACCAAAATCTGAAGATTAACTTCAAGGTTGAGATTTCTGTTTATGATGGGAGTATCAACGTGGAGAAGCTTGATGATTGGATCGAACATATGGAGATGTACTTCACTCTCTACGGATATTCATCCAAGGAGAAGATAGTGTTCGCGACATTGAAGCTTTCCGGGCACGCGTTGACGTGGTAGAAATCCTATTGCAAGCAGGAGAAGAAAGCGGCGTCGTGGAACAAGTTCAAGGAGCTACTTCGGAAACAATTCTATCCAGTGGGGTTCCTTGAGGAACGTTGGTACAAGTAGTACGGCTTGTGCCAAAAGTTTAATCAGACCGTTCAAGAGTACACGACGGAGTTCTAGCAGCAGGCGATGGTTCTAAACATCGCGACGGACGAGTACTCCATCTTCATGAAGTACATGACGGGTCTGAATGATTACATCCGGAAGGAGATGAAGCTGTTTTCGGTTGAGACGATCGCAGAGGCAAGCGTGAAAGCCATAGCCATTGAGGGTAGGCAGAAGAAGGGCAACGAGACAAAGGAGGATTCCAAACCGTCGGGGAACAAGACGGGTGGCTCTCAGTCTAAGGATGAGAAGAAGAAGGTTGACTCGGGGAAAGCAGGATTGACTTGCAATCACTGCAAGCAGACAGGGCATATAGCTGATCGTTGCTGGGATAAGTATCCTCATCTGAAACCAAAAGGGTTGAAGAAGAAGGAGGAGAAGAAGGCGTACGTGATAGCACAGGGTCCAAAGGAGATTCCCGGGATGACTGAACCCAATAATAGTCTCAACCTTATGGCGGGGAAGCAGGCCACTAGAGAAGATGACGACCCGAGGGAGCAGCTCTTTGTTCTGAAGTTGCAGGTCAAGACCAGTTTAGTGGATGCTATTGTAGATACAGGAAGTCAAAAAATCTGATATCTGAGGCATTAGTACAGAAGCTGGGATTGAAGACGGTGAAGCATCCGAAGCCCTATCCATTAGGGTGGATTCAGAAGGAGGCGGGATTAAGTGTGATGAACCAGTGTTCCTTCAGATTTGCACTCCATGAGTCGTATATTGACGAGGTCACATGCGACGTGGTTCCGTTGGATGTTTGCCAAGTTATTTTGGGCAACCCTTATTTGTGGGATAGATACGCAGTATATGATCGGGGAGCCCAAAAGTATACGTTCACCAAGGATGGTGAGCAATTCATTTTTCGTTCGGCATCTCTTCCACAGGAGACGAGCTTGGTGACAGTGACTCAGGCTAAGAGGTTGGTGAATGCGGGCAGAAAGTTCGTTTATTTGTTCATTCGTCCGTATGAAGAGCAGCTGAGTAGGATGTGCTTGTCCACCTTGAGCAAGCTTCAGGAGGGAGATCTTGAAAGGTTAAAGGCCAAGTATGCGGACTTGTTTTCGGAGATCACGGGACTACCACCACGTCGAGGTGTAGAGCATGAGATTATGTTGACTGGGTAGAGTTCCTTACCTAACATAGGCCTATACTGCACATCAGTACTGGAGTCCGAGGAGATCAAGAAGCAAGTTCAGGAGCTCTTGGAGACGGGAGTGATTGTGCCGAGTTGTTTGCCTTACGGGTCACCAGTATTATTGGTGCCCAAAAAGGATGGAGGCTGGCGCATGTGCGTAGATTACCGGGCGCTCAACAAGATTACCATCAAGAATCGCTACCCATTACCGCGGATCGATGATCTTATGGACCAGTTGGAGGGAGCGAGGTTTTTCACGAAGCTGGATTTGAAGTCTGGTTACCATCAGGTGAGGATTCGGGAGGAAGACACTTGGAAGACTGCGTTCAAGACCAAGCAAGGCCTGTTCGAGTGGTTGGTGATGCCGTTTGGATTGTGCAATACTCCGGCTACCTTTATGAGGCTTATGAATGATTTGTTGCGACCGTTTATAGAGGATTTTGTGATAGTTTACCTTAATGATATCTTGGTGTACAGCAGGACCTGGGAGGAGCATCTCGTTCATGTTGAGAGGGTATTTGAAGTGTTGCAGGACGGACAGCTGAAGCTCAATGGGAAGAAGTGTGAGTTCGGGAAGGACGTGTTGGTGTATCTCGGCTTCATCGTAGGGAAGGGCCAGCGGAGGATAGATCCAGGCAAGGTGGAGGTGATCACAAAGTGGCCGACGCCGAAGACAGTGACTGAGGTGAGGAGCTTCATGGGGGCTTGCCAGTATTTGCGCAAGTTCATTCGATATTTTTCGACTTATGCGGCACCGTTACATGGCCTCACAAAGGCTAAAGTTTAGTTTGAGTGGGGGAGGACGCATGAGGAGGCTTTTCAGTTGCTAAAGAGGAAGATCTCGGAGGCACCGGTGTTGGCGTTGCCGAATTTGCAACGGACTTTTGAGGTGAAGACCGACGCGTCTAATTATGCGATGGGCACTGTGTTGATTCAGGATGGGAAACCGGTGGAATACCATTCTGAGAAGTTTTCGAGTGCTGTTGCGAACTACCCAACCTACGACAAGGAGTTCTATGCACTATATCAAGTAATTAAGCATTGGAGGGTGTACTTGTTAGGAAAGGAGGTGGTCGTGCATTCGGATCATAAGCCGTTGGAGTTCTTACATGCCCAGACAAAGCTACAGCAGGCACGGCACATGAAGTGGATGTCCTATTTGATGGCTTTCAACATCATTATTAGGTACAAGAAGGGGGCGACGAACAAGTTGGCCGATATGTTATCTCGCCCACCGATAAGGTCTTTGTTGGTGGCGACGCGTATTCAGCCCTTGGTTCCTTTTGAGTATGTTCAGTTGTATGCATCCAGTAGGGACTTCGGTAGTGTGTTTGAGCAGGCGAAGGCTGGTCGAAGGGGGGAGTATGCACTTGGAGATGATGGCTTATTGTATCGTGGGACATCACTATGCATTCCGGAGGATGGTGATAGGTTGCAGTGGATTCGGGAAGCACATACCTCGCGTGTGCAAGGGCATTTTGGCATCCAGAAAATGCTTCTCAATCTACGGTGACATGTGTTTTGGCCACGGATGCTTGATGATGTGACCAAGTATGTTGGAGGGTGTAAGTTATGCTGTATTTCGAAGCCTTCTAACATGAAGAGGGGATTGTACCTACCATTACCGGTTCCTTCTAGGCCGTGGGAGAGCATTTCTATGGATTTTCTAGGAGGGTTGCCGACTACGAAGCGCGGGCATGACTATTTGTACGTTGTGGTGGACCGGTTCAGCAAGATGGTGATATTGATTCCTTGTAAGAAGACCGTGACGGGAGCGGGTGCAGCACAATTGTTCTTTGAGCATGTGTGGAAGCACTTTGGATTGCCGAGTTCGATTATTTCGGATCGGGATAGCCGTTTTCTCGGATATTTTTGGGATTCTTTGTGGAGTTTGATGGACACTAAATTGAAGAAGAGCACGGCCTTTCATCCACAAACAGACGGACAAACGGAGGTAGTCAACCGGACTATGGTGCACATGTTGCGGGGGTATAATTCCAGGCATCCTAAGACTTGGGATGAGAGTTTACCATATTTGCAGTTTGCTTTCAATCGGGCGATTCATGGATCTTCCGGAAAGTCACCGTTTGAGACTTGTTATGGGTTTTTACCGCCGAGCCCGTTCGATCTTGTGTTTTCAAGTGAAGCCACAGTGGACGGCAAGGAGGGGAGTGAAAGACAACGTGCTCAGCGATTTCTCGAGAAGATTGCAAATATTCATGCCACGGTTGAAGCTCAATTGAAGAAATCACAAGCTAAGTACAAGGTGAAGCATGACCAACATCGGGTTCCTTGTAACTTTAGTAAAGGCGATATGGTATGGCTAAAATTGAGTAAGGAGAGGCTCAAAGGAGAAGGGAAGAAGTTGAAGCCTATTCGTTATGGTCCGTTTCGGATTCTCAATCAGATTGGCGACAACGCTTTTCGTTTAGATTTGCCACCTTACTTA